>MU226028.1:1367077-1388526 GCA_018584345.1 Thuja plicata
AAGTTCTCGGAAAGAGTTTTTCGATGGTATATGAAAGTCAGAAAAAGACCCCCGTATGCTCTCTGTAGAGCGAAAAAAAGATAGGTACCCCCAAAACACCAAAAAACCTCACAAAAAGAGCCCCAAGGGCTAAAAATTTTGGGCCCCCGAGCGCATGCAGAGCGCCGGGGGCTAAACTTAGGCCGTAGGTCATCAATATGACCGCGCGCTATTACATTTGGCCCGCGGGGGCTGTCAAATGTCCGTCGGCGGCGGGTGGGCCGGGCGGCGGTGGCGGTGCACAGAGCACAGGCAGCGGAGGGGGTCGTTGAGGAGGCGGGACCTGTCGGAGGGCGGCTGTCGGCGGCGGGGGCCGCGGGATGCCGGGCGGGGCGGCGGGCCGGGCCGGGGCGGCCAGGAGGCGGCAGGGAAGCCGCGGTGGCGCAGCGTTTGAAAGAGCTGCGCGCGGCACAGAGCGGTGGCCGCCGGGCGGCGCACTTTTAAAATGAACTGGCCGCGTTAATAAAAAGCGCAAAAACCTTTGAAAAACAAGGTTTTTTAATATATTTTTTTCATTTCTCGTGCCGTACGGCCTTTGAAGGCCCGAAAAAATTTGTCTGAAGCCCCGGTGTCCAAAATGGACAAACTTTATATGGATTCTAGGGTTTTTGGGCCTTCTGGACGCAATGGTGGTGTCCGTTTGAGCCCAAAGTGCCTCCAAAAATAGAGACCCCCCAGAACCACTAAAAAAAGCTGAAAAAGCTTCTGAAAGCTTCAAACCCTCGCTACTTCAACAAAGCTCGAACAGTCACCAGCATGATGGCTCTGATACCATGTTAAGATTGATGAACTTCAATCTTCCCAAGAACACCTGCATGCAAGATAGTTACAAAGAAGAAGAAGCAGACAGAAGAGAGAAGGATCCAGAAAGCTATGGCGGCCGATAGGCCAGAGACAGGAAAACCATGTTGACAGAAATGATTTTTATATTCAACAATAATGGTTTACAAAACTATCTCCTTACGAAATACAAAGAGGTGATTCCTTATAAAGGAATACCGAAGCCCTAAAAGGGAAACAACAAGAAATAGAAACTGCCTAAGGTTAACTGAAGCAAACTAGAGTAAATAGGGAAGTTACTAATTAGATCATAATGATTTAAATTAGTAACCCCGATAGACTATTACTCTAACACATACTGGTTACTGACTCTTTTCAGTTGATAGGTAGATTCTTGACCTTTAGGCTTCCATGCTTTCTTTTTCTTCTTCCAGCATTCAAGAGTAGTGTGCCCATGCATTTTTCAAGTAGGACTGTATTTGTCCATGTGGGTTTCCTTCTTTGGTTGTTTCATCTCAGACTTACATTCATATGATTTATGTCCTTTCTTTTTACATTTATAATAAATTCCTATGAATGAAAATGTAGATTTAGGAATACCTTTCATTTTGCTCTTGCATACATTTGATGTGTGTCCTTGCTTTCCACAGTCATTGCATGTCATCTTTCTTGGTCTTGGATTTGCATATACATTCTTTGGATCAGCTTGTTTAGGTGATTCTCCATTCTTGGTATAGCCTAGTCCGGTGTTTTTGTTGGTTCTCCTTTGTCCATCAAGAAAATCATCCATTCTTTTATTGTTTTCTTCAGCTCTTTTGATTATCTCGTTATGCTGCTGCTAAATTTTGAGTTCTTGTTTCAGCTTTTCATTTTCTTCCCTTAGTTCACTGATAGCTTCTATTCTTTTAATGAGTTACACATTCATTCTATTTTCCTCTTGACTCATAAGAATAATCTAATTTTTAATCTCATGATGATGTTCTGTAAGTCTCTATATTTCAGACTCTTTTTCTTGTATCTTTTCATTAATCTTTCTTCTATCATTAATAGCTAGTGTTCACTCTTGCTCAGCTTGTCTAGCATTGTTCATGACATCAATCATTCTTACCACCTATGTCTCTTAACCAATTTCTAGAGATTTGAATTGTCCACCCAGATGTTGATTGATTTCATTTAAGCTTGTGATGCTTTCCTCTAATGTATCTGATGTTTTTCTTGTAGTAGATCATGAAACCTCAAATAGATCTGGTATCTCTTCTTCTTGGAAATCTGTCTCATTACAATGAGATGCCATAATATTTCTTCCATCTAACAGTTGTCTCATCTTGATTCTTGCTTCTTTATACAGCTCATAGAAGATCTAAATTTCTAACTTCTGATTCTCAATACTTTTGTCAAGTCTGTACTTCTCCATTGTATGATATTTTCTCTTAAGTCTTTAAGCTTTCCAAATAAAATTTCCAGCTCTGATACCAATTGTTGGAAATAATGGGAAGTGTGTACTAAGAGGGGAGGGGTGAATCAGTACCTCTAAAACTTTTATCTCTTTTATCCTTTAACCTTTATGTAATCAATTGTTTATCCAACCATCTGTTCTATACTATCTTTGTGTAAGACATATCAATTCTTTAACTTAATCAAACATGTAAACATTCATAGAAACATTCATGAAATTAATTGACTCATAATACATGATATGATATTGCAGAAAACTCCTGTTAGAAGGTAAAAACTATGGTGGGGATGACACCCACAAAATCTTCACTATCTGCAAATTGGAAGGGGTCGGTTAAGGCTTACAATTTGATCACTTTTGATGATCTACCCTGTTAGGAGTATTATGTGGAGACCAGTTAAGATATACTCTGTTAAGATCTTTAGCAACACTATTTAGTGTGCACTTGGTCAAGAGATTTACAATAGGATTGTTAAATTCACCTTCCTTGAAAGGATTTCTTCTATTTGCTACACTTGTTAGAATGCAAACAAAAATACTCATTAACATGAGTGTATGCAATCTAACTATTTTTTATTACAAATCCATTACAATTCACATGTATATATGTATCACCTATTGTGATTTATTAATACCTCCGTTGCTCGGTAGCCTCTATTCTTGGTTCTTGATAACCAGATTCATCTTTTGTTGTTCTACTTCTTAAAACTCTCAGTCTGATCCATATATGTGCTTGTTGGCTACATTCATCCTCTCAGCTCTCATAATGAATGATTACAACATCTATTTATAAGATAGATTGAACTAATTAAGCTTCATGAATAACAAATTTAACTCTATGATCACAGGTTTACAAATTGACCTTGATCTCCTAGTCTGCATGTTTTCAATGAGTTAGACTAATTAAAACTGTTAGACACCTAGATTTGCACCCTTCATCCAAGCTCTCATAGTCTTGGTAATCTAGTGTAAAATGGGAATCATCTCAAGGTTTTGGGACCTTTTGCTAACCGAGACAAGACCTCTGGATTCTAGGCCGGTTCCTCTTTATATGTCACCCAAATTTGCTTCTTAAGTAAATTCTTGAGGGAAGATGGATAGAAGGAATGCATGAAAGGGAAATGACTGAAAGCAAATTATCCTACTAGGTGATACACTGAAGGTGACCTAAATCACAATACATTAACTAACCTCAGCATGAAAACCTTGGAACAGAAGAACACAACTTCCTAGATAGGTTTGCATAAGTATTTCATAGAGAGGCCCGAGACAAACAGAGGCTATTTAGGGAAAGAAGTGATTTCACAAACAATAGCGTATTTACTATAAGTAGACACGGGCTATGACCTGCAAACAGACATCCAATTTTGCAATTTGGCACAGGAATGAGACAAAATGATAGGGGACTATAGAATATCCACAAACTCATCTAAATCAAATGATCCACAGTAGTACACACTATTGCAAAAGAAAGAGGGCTCAAAGACTCCAATGTTTTACTAGAAATCACTCGATATATTCTAATTTAGTAAGAGAGATTTAGACAAGGAAGCCCAGGGACAGAAAAGATGTCACAAAAGGCCTCTACAATATCTAAACATCAATGAAATATTACAAACTAAATAAATCAGAGGGCAGAAAGAATGCCACGGATAATTTCCAAGTCAGGAAAACTCTGAGCTCTAAAGCTCTCAAAACTGATATATATACTCCCTAGCACGCAGGCTTGGAGTCCCCATAAAATTATTAGGGTTACATTATAATATGTTTCTCTTTGAATAATGGAAACCCTAACTGTCCAATCCATTAGAAGAAATCTGGAATCATCTACTAAAGATCAAATCTATTTTTGAAAAGTAGCTTGCTATAAATGACAATCTCTGGAAAAGGTCAGTGGATTTGATATGAAAGAAGACCAGTAGAAAATACATGAGGTCTTAATTAGGAAACCCAACTTGGGTCAAATTGACCATACTATTTGTAGAGAATAATGCCAGAAATCATATTGCCCCTTCAAAAAAGCTAACTCAACCCCTTACTCCTCCTGAAGGGTCGCCCCTTGTCCATCTAATCCTCTGCCAGTCGGCTCTGCCATAACTGTTAAAATCTGATCTACAAAGATATTTGAATTTTTAAATATTTGTATGACAACGGTCATAGCTGGAATGGATACCTACATCGACGGCTGAGATCAAAATCTGATTTTACTTTGAAACATAGCCATAGATGACTTTACTCTACCTAGGCTTCGCATTATAATCTTGGGTCACCTTTCCTTCCTTATCGCTGAATCTCCCAACTATTCATTTTAACCTCGATTATATCACAAGACTCGGTGACAATGTAGTCTCGCAATCTCCTTATCTTTTTATTAACTCTACATCATTTCTAAGACCTAGCGACAAAGGTGATATCATAGTCACAAAACAAAATGGAATATCCTATCATGGTTACGAGACTTGGAGACTGAAGGAGTTTGAAACACGGGCCCATCAAGACACATGTTCCCCTATCATTCATTTACTATTGCCTTGTCACCACTGTTGTCTATATCAGCACGAACCTCAACTCAACCCATTCCTAACCATGGAGAATCTGGAGACTTGATGAATGGGTAATCTGGGAGTCTCACAAAAAATTCTTACTACTGCAGTTAACCATGAGACCTCCTGATTGAAAATGACTTAACCTTATCCTGCTTTTACTCAAGCTACATTTGTGGGTTAAGAAAGCACTTAGTCGTAGTACCTCATGATACTTTATTAACCTTGGTCTATATTGGGAGACTTAGCGACTAAAGGGAAATCTTGGGGTCGCTGGGTAAAATAGAAAATATCTTCTTCCTCATGTGACTTAGAGACTGAAGGTAATGCTAAAAGTGCACATAGGACTTTCAAGGAACCTAAATGACCTGAAAAGTTAATGGGGAAATAGAGTGAGAAATAGTCAAGCTAGGGTTTACCATGAAGAACTTAGGATTTTATTTTTAGGTTATTTGCGTAGACACGGCAAAATAGGGAACTGAACAGATATGCAGAGGGCATGACCAAAAACATAAACCCAAAGTCTTTCATAGGCTGGGCTCAACCCTCGTGGGAGCCTCATTTTACTCCACCTATAGCCAATTTTACTAGATGAGGAAAATTTGGGTAACATTCTTGGCAATTTCTGTTGGATGTTAGCCTGCTAGACATTGAGAATTAGTAGCCTCTAAAACATTACATTAGGCATGGAGTCATCTCTTATGTGCACGGGCACTTCTTGAAAAGATGAGAAGTTAGACTAGAAAGCTTTGAAAGAAAGTAGGAAATCTAATCTACCCTAGGCTAACCAGTGGAACAAACATGGTTAAACAAAACCATTTACTGGATTGCTAAAGTAGGTTCCTTTTCTGAACAAAAAAATTTGTAGTACATGCATAAGGACAATTATAAGTATATGAGGTATGTATAGTTTTTTCAAACAATAACAAATTGCCCCTACAAAAGTGAGATCAGATTCACTTACCTCAATCTGATCATGTGATGGTACCTTAGCAAACTCCATTTGGGCTAGGTATCTGATAGGACAACTCCTTGAGATTCTGAAGGTCGAAACTTTCTCGCTGGCATCATCCCTCTTTTCATGGTCATCTTCTTTTATTATGGAAAGCCATGTCATCTCCTCTTTAATGGTCAAAAGGTTGTCATCTCCTTCCTTTAAACCGGCCAAAAGCTCATCAAAGCTGTCAAGATCCTGAGGATCTCAGATTAGCTCCAAATTTTTCTTAGGTGACTGATCCTTTGAAAGGGAGTAATCTGAAAATGGATCCTCTACAATAGACATACAACTCTGAACTCCTACCGCAGGGAGTAAGGGTTCATCATTTAGCCCTTCACAAAAAATCCCTATGATCTCTGAAAAATCACACTCTTCGAAGCCTTCGCTGATGTTCTTCTCTTGTTTCTATAAAGTTGCAGGGGTAGTTATGGAGATAACTTCATCATACTGCTCAATAAAATTAGGCAGCTCATCCAAAAAGGTCATATCATCCTCTTTGTCATCCATCATCTACTAAAGTTGCATCCTTTCCCCTGACTAATTTTTTGTCATAAGAAATGACATGGTTTCTACTTCCTTAACAACAAAGATGGGAAGCCCCTCTAATAGGTTCACCAAGGTATCAGCTTGAATATCTATTCCCATCTTCTCAGCCTTCTGTCCAAGATCATCATAGTCCTTACTGAGCTCTAAAGTCTTTGACCTCATCTCCTCTACATCATCATAGAGAAGCTCATTAACCACAAGCTCCTGCCCTGATACTGAGCTAGTATCCTTGAAAAGGCTTGGAATTTGACAACCAGGAGGTAGAGATGGCCATTTCCATAGAGGTTCATCAGCCTGAGAGACAATAGAGGCCTCTTAGGGTGAATCATTTCCTTGGACAAACTACCCTGATTGGTTAGTGTATTGTTCTCTCATCATAGTTACCTGAGTAGGAGTCTTCACCTTAAAAATTGGAATACGTAGTTGGAGGGTTTTAAGGGAATACATGGAAGGAATATTTTCTCTAACTCTTGGTAAGTCAAATCCTGCACCACTTTGGTGCTGCTCCACCCTTGTTGCAACCACTTCTCTCGGTTGTTGATGTTCCAAAGGCGGCTGTAAGTGCTCATTTTCTTTTGTGCTTCAAGAAGGTCCTTGAAGCTTGGAAGTGGATGCATTGAAGGTTCCTCATGTGTAGGGTGTGGGAAAAAATATACCTCCTTTTTGGAATCTCAAGCCCAAGTGCTTCCCTTTCAGAAATCTAAGCTTTCAATTTTGTTGAAATAACTTCTGCTTGACAATTGAGCTCGTCTTCAAATTGATGTCCATGAAGTATCCCAATCCCAGGGATACATGTTTGCAAGGTGATTGCTTCATGGTAGGGGGTAAACCCTTGGATACTACTATGAGTTTACATATCTTTCTGCTCATAGGCTTGAGTTTCCATATCTTGCTACGAATTGTTTATCTCAGATATTTGCTTGATCATGTCAATCACTTTAGCTTTTATCTTTCCTTGTTCTCTCATAACCTCTGAGATATGAGGTTTTTGTCTAATGGGCTGGAAAAGGGGGGGGGTAAGCATGGTGGGCCAATTTCCTATTCATCAACATCTCTTGTTGTGCCTTTAGTGCCAATGGGTTTTCTCTTTGGAGGGCTTGCTCATAATCTTTGACAAGAGCATAATCATCTGGGGCATGTTGGATATATTAATGGCCTTGCATAGTATGGAAGCTTGGGGTAAAATTAGGCCTTAGAGGGATTTGGTATGGCTGATGACTATCCCATAGAATATTATTATTATAATAAGGAGAGTAACCTAACTACTCATAGCAGCCTGACATATCTACTTATAGTTAGCTGGAACTTTGAAAAATGTGTAAAAAACTTAGAACATACTAGCACTTTGATCTTTGAAAAAAGTAGACCTACGGAGTCGCCAGATATGTAGAAAAATGACCTCTCCTAGGTTTGAATCATGTCATCATCATATCAATGATAGCATGACTTGAAAGATAAAATTCTTTATGGAGTCCCACCGGGCATGCCAGAACTGTTAGACACCTAGATTTGCACCCTTGATCCAAGCTCTCATAGTCTTGGTAATCTAGTGTAACATGGGAATCATCTCAAGGTTATGGGATATTTTGATAACCAAGACAAGACCTCTAGATTCTAGGCCAGTTCCTCTTGATATGTCACCCAAATTTGCTTCTTAACAGGAAAGTAAATTCTTGAAGGAAGAGGGATAGAAGGAATGCATGAAAGGGAAATGACTGAAAGCAAATTATCCTACTAGGTGATACACCAAAGGTGACCTAAATCATAATACATTGACTAACCTCAGCATGAAAACCTTGGAAAAGAAGAACACAACTTCCTAGATAGGTTTGCATAAGTATTTCATAGAGAGGCCCGAGACAAACAAAGGCTATTCGGGGAAAGAAGTGATTTCACAAACAATAGTGTATTTACTCTAAGTAGACACGGACTATGACTTGCAAAAAGACATACAATTTTGCAATTTAGCACAGGAATGAGACAAAATGACAGGGGACTGTAGAATATCCACAAACTCATCTAAATAAAATGATCCATAGTAGTACACACTATTGCAAAAGAAAGAGGGCTCAAAGACTCCAATGTTTCACTAGAAATCACTTGATATATTCTAATTTAGTAAGAGAGATTTAGACAAGGAAGCCCAAGGATAGAAAATATGTCACAAAAGGCCTCTGCAATATCTAAACATCAATGAAAGATTACAAACTAAATAAATCAGAGGGCAGAAAGAATGCCACGGATAATTTCCAATTCAGGAAAACTCTAAGCTCTAAAGCTCTCAAAACTGATATATATACTCCCTAGCACGCAGGCTTGGAGTCCCCATAAAATGATTAGGGTTACATTATAATATGTTTTTCTTTGAATAATAGAAACCCTAACTGTCCAATCTATCAGAAGAAATATAGAATCATCTACTAAAGATCAGATCTATTTTTGAAAAGTAGCTTGCTATAAATGGCAATCTCTGGAAAAGGTCGGTGGATCTGATATGAAAGAAGACCAGTAAAAAATACATGAGGTCTTGATTAGGAAACCCAACTTTTTTTGTCAAATTGACCATACTATTTGTAGAGAATAACACCAGAAATCAGATTGCCCCTTCAGAAAAGCTAACTCAACCCCTTACTCCTCTTGAAGGGTCGCCCCTTATCCATCTAATCCTCTGCCAATCGGCTCTGCCATAACTGTTAAAATTTGATCTACAAAGATATTTGAATTTTTAAATATTTGTATGACAATGGTCACAGCTGGCGCAAATACCTGCATCGACGGCTAAGATCAAAATCTGATTTTACTTTGAAATGTAGCCCTAGATGACTTTACTCTACCTGAGCTTTGTATTATAATCTTGGGTCACCTTTCCTTCCTTGTCGCTGAATCTCCCCACTATTCCTTTTAACCTTAGTTATATCATGAGACTCGGTGACAATGCAATCTCGCAATCTCCTTATCCTTTTATTAACTTTGCATCCTTTCTGAGACCTAGCGACAAAGGTGATATCATAGTCGCAAAAAAAAATGGAATATCCTGTCGCGGTTATGAGACTTGGAGACTAAAGGAGTGTGAAACATGGGCCCATCAAGATATGCATTCCCCTATCATTCATTTATTATTGCCTTGTCATCACTATCGCCTATATCAGCACTGACCTCAACTCAACCTGTTCCTAACCACGGAGAATCTGGAGACTTGATGACTGGGTAATCTCAGAGTCTCACAAAGGATTCTTACCCCTGTAGTTAACCATGAGACCTCCCAACTGAAAAGAACTTAACCTTATCCTTCTTTTACTCAAGCTACATTCATGGATTAAGAAAACACTTAGTCATAGTACCTCATGATACTTAATTAACCTTGGTCTATATTGTGAGACTACGCGACTAAAGGGAAATCTTGGGGTCGCTGGGTAAAATAGAAAATTTCTTCTTCCTCATGCGACTTAGAGACTAAAGTTAATGCTAAAAGTGCACATGGGACTTTCAAGGATCCTAAATGACCTGAAAAGGTAATGGGAAAATAGAGTGAGAAATGGTCGAGCTAGGGTTTACCATCAAGCACTTAGGATTTCATTTTTAGGTTATTTGCATGGACACGTTAAAACAGGAAACTGAACAAATATGCAGAGGGCATGACCAAAAATAGAAACCCAAATTCTTTCACAGGCTAGGCTCAACCCTCGTGGGAGCCTCATTTTACTCCACCTGTAGCCAAGTTTACCAGATGAGGAAAATTTGGGTAACAAAAACACTTACAATAATATTGTTTGTCCCTTAAGTAATGGTTTTAGAAACAAAACAAAACTCTATAAATAGAATATGAGTGTTTTATCTAACATGGAAGTTATATCCACTTTTTTTGAGATGTAACTGACTTTCGGTGTTTGATGCTCGGTTTTCTCTGAAATCAATTTTACTGTCTTTCAATGTTCCTGGTTGAACTGTCTGTCAAGTTGGTCTTTGTCTATTCTCTCAGTTTGCACTGTATCTTCTTGTCAGGTTCCTCTGTTGATTTCCTCCTATCGGGTTCCACTTTACCATCTTTGGTTTGCACTTTTGGTTAACAATGCAAAACTGTGTCATCAGTTTCCTCCTTGCTTAGTATTTTTAGTTTGAACTGAAAAGCCGACTTTCGGTGTAGTGTAACTGATAGTTTATACAACTTGTTTTCTCATCGCATACTAATGGCAAAAATTTATGTTTATCATTTTCTTCATGGTTGGGTCTCAGAGAATTATTTAATTTGGACTCCAATTCCAAATATTTTATCGCTATTCTTGACTCAAAAAAGGATAGAGACGTAGTTCATTCGCAAAAAAGGTGGTTCTATCACGGCTCTGGTCTATTTACAATGATTTGGTACCCTAATTTTAGGCCTGACCCCCGAGGTGTCCATTTTCTTCCTTTTTGGATTTTGTTTCCTCAGTTGTTGCTGGAATACCGTGATCCTAATATCATTAAAATCTTTGCAAACAAACTAGGGATCTTCCTTAAGCATGATCTCATTCCTTTTAAATTCCCCCATCTTGAAGTTAGAGTTTGTCTTCTTCTATACATGCATTAGGAATCCCCTAGACTATTTACTATAGACTCCAAATGGGGCTCATGGGTTCATAATTTCATTATTCAGGACGAGGCTACTGTTCATAAGGTACAACATAAGTCTGGTCACTTTAATTCACATTGTCAAGTTGGAAAACATGGAGATATAGTTGTATGCTCTGATCACAATTTAGATTTGACACAATGTAGTATTGCTAAAGCTAAGCCGACATCTGATGCTCTGAATCAAGACAAAATAAGACTAGACAAGTAGCAGGACATGTGTGTGAAGATATATCTCCTCTTGCGTAGAGTAATGTATTACTTGCAGTATGTATCTTCTTGGTCATACACATTTCCTTTGTCACCAATGGCCGGATTTATTGAAAACTAAAATTCATCTTCAGTCAGTTATGCCATTGTCCCTTTATGCCAGAAAACTTCAAAATAGGACATGGCATATTCATCTCACTTTGTGCAAAATAAGGCTACTGACATTGCACAGCAAGAATCCAAGATTCATCAAATGATGGAGCAAGTTATTTCAGAGTTAGCTACTAAGATGGTATATGAAATTGTAGAAGAGGAAGGACTAAGTGGTGATGAACAAGAAATTGATAGTCCTAAAGGTTGACCTTCAAACCTCTCAGACTCAAATGGATTCAACTACTAATAGACGACTCGTTATAAAAGAGCATACTACTAAGATGATCTCAAAAGAAACTCTCCACAGCTTTGATCTGTCAGGTGATGTAGACAATGAAGATATTTTCTACCCAGAACCCACTCAAATGCCTATAGAATTTGAAGGAGTAGATGAGCTGGGAGTGGACACATGCATCAGCATGCAGGTTCAGCTTTCAACAGCAGAACTAAAACAAGAATGTTTGGAAGTAGAAAATACAACTGGGCTCGGAAGGAGATATGACCACAACAAAACTTTGTCAATAGAAAAATCACTGGCACAACACCAACATATAGAAAAGACACCTAAGACTACAGGTAGAACAAGAGGAAAGAAGATAAATATGGAAATTGCAGAAGGTATTCAATCTACTTTGGATGAAAATTTTGTGATAACGCCAAGAGTGACAAGGAGAACAAGAGGTTCTCCTTGTCTGCAATGAAGATAAACTCTTGGAATGTCAGAGGCTTAAATGCCTTTGACAAGAGGAACATGATCAAACTCACTCTTGATTTTATGAAAGTAGATATTGTAATACTTCAAGAAACCAAACTTTCACAAGACTCTTTTGGAAAGATCATTGAAAAATGGAAAAACTAGTCTTCTGTGCACTCTCAAGGAGTGGGAGTGTCTAGAGGTCTTGCAGTTCTATGGAACCCTCAAACTATTCAGGGTCAGCTTATCCAACAAGATAATAACTAGAAAATTCTTAGAATGGATTAATTTGATACTACATTTACTCTGATACATGTTTATGGTCTCACCCCAACACAAGAGAAACAAATATTGTGAGAAGCCCTCACTCGGTTGATTCAGTCCCAAGATTCTCAACAAGTCATCCTAGGTGGAGACTTCAATGTGATCCTTGATCAATCAGAAAAAATAGAAGGTATTAGCCTACCTCTCAAAATCATACAGGATTTCTCTTTTTTTTTTTTATAATAACAGCCTGATGGATATCCATCCTCATCAAGGATCATTTATATGGACCAACAAGAGAGATGCCTTTGCACAAATTGTTGTTCGGTTGGACAAATTTCTAATCTCTCAAGAGTGGAATCTTCAAAACCTCCATATTAATTCTGAAATACTAGCCTTACTAGGTTCTGACCATTTTCCTATTTCACTCACCATTAAAAAGGTAGGCAGTTCTGATAAGAGCCACCATCATCCATCATTTAAATTTGAAAGAATGTGGCTCTGACACCAACAATTTCTATTTCTCCTAAGACATTGGTGGTCTACTTCTCCTCAGGTTCATGGCACCAAAATGCATCAATTTGTAATGAAGCTGAAGTATGTTAAGCTAAATATTAAAAAGTGGAATGATCTAGTCTTCAAGAATGTTTTCAAACAAAAAGAAGAGGTTTCTCAGCAGTTATCTGACATCTATACTCAAATCATACAGAATGGTATAAACAATGATTCCTACCTCAAAAAAAAGAATCTTTAGGTAGAATGGGAAGAGTTATGTAGCAGAGAAGAGGAATACTGGAGATAAAAATCTAGAGAATTGTGGTTGCGAGAAGGGGACAAAACATCAAATATTTTCATGCATCAATTAAAATCAAAAGAGCAGCTAAAACAATTTTCAAAATACAGGAGGTAGTTTTGGGAAATGTCATTACTAATTCTCAGAAAATTAGAGAGGAAGGGGTTAATTTCTTCAAAACACTGCTAGCTCCACCCCCCATCGCCTCTACTCCTCTAGACCAGCATTTGGATGAGATCCTTGAAAATATTCCCTCAATGGTGTTAGCTGCTGACAATGCCATGCTTATGGCCCCTTTTACCATTCAATAATTATGAATATTAGTTTTCTCCTTTCCCCTAGATAAATCCCTAGAACCAAATAGATTCACAGCCCCTTCTTTCAAAGTTGTTGGGATGTGTTAGGCTAGGATTTACTAGCAGTTGTTGAGGAATCAAGGAAGCACAAAAGTATGCTCAAATATTTTAATACTACCAATATTGCCATCATTCCTAAGGTCAAGGTCCCAAAAACATTTGCATATTTCTACCCTATTTTTATTTGTAACATTACATTTAAAATCATAACTAATTTAGTATTATCAACTATTCCAAACTACTACCTGGCAGTTCTCAAGGCTCCACCTTCAATCATCATTCAAATCCAAAAATTGATCAGGTACTTTCTATGGAAGGGGAATATGAATGAGGAGAAGAAAATACCTCTTATTTCTCTTCAAGACATGGCACACAAACTTGCATTAGGTGGGGCTGGTGTGCATGATATAGAAAAAATAAATGAAGCCTTTGGCGGCAAGCTTGTATGGCAAATGTATTCAAAACCCTTAAGTTTATGGTGCCAAATAATGCAGCAAAAATATCTAGACAATAATGACAATTCATAGGTGTTATCAATCCTAGATCCACCTAGAGGATCGGCCATATGGGATTTTATGGTCTTGGCAAGAGGGATTGTTGCTAACTATGTGACTTGGGAAGTAAATAGTGGTAACAAGGTTAGGTTTTTGAGAGACTCATGGAATGCTCATTGAACCGCCTAACAATAGGTGCTTAGTAATCATGCCCAAAGCCTCTCTTAGGAATAATGTATTCAATCTAAGGATCACTTCTCCCACCATGAGGTGCATTTAGTTTTTCAACCCGGGGACGTATACTTGAAATGGTATAGCATAGTATGTGCACTAAGTTCCTTAAGGAGCCAATCTACCTATGCTGCAGGAAAGTAAAATACATGAAAGGAATCTATACTATGGTTGCAGGAAGGGAAACACACTTAGTCCTTACTAAAATGAATCCTACAACTTGCAAACTTCTACTAAAATCTATTCTTTCAACCTAGAGCATTCACTAAAGCTATCCTTGCAGGTGCTGCAGGAACATTCATGAAGTACAATACTGCAGGAAGAAACTGTAATCTTATATCTAGAATACTGGAAATGCAGGAAGTAAATCTATTCTACTTCTACTCTAATCTACCTACCAAGTGGGCCCCCTTGGTTGGCTTCTACTAATATATGAACATAGAATATGAACCAAAAGCTACTTTATTATCTTTCAAAACTGGTTACATGAAAAATAAGACATCAAGCTGAAAATGAACTTGCTGAACAAGATACAATCAAAAAATTGTTCTCATTCCAAAAATCTGAACTTACAAACAAACAGTCCCCTCCCTTTAAATAGAGGATTGACTTCTTTATTCAAAATAGAAAAGGAACTAACTAACTAAAATCACGCCAAAGAAAGAGAACAGGAAGCGCAACGGCCCATGATGTGCACAATGAAGTCTGGCTGATCAAGTCAACATGCTAGTAATATAGAGGGAATATAGCAGAGCTATATTTATGCATCTCTGAAATAGTGGCTTCTGATTTGTGGCAGCCATGTCTTCTGTTGCCATGATGGCTTATCTGCATGAAGCTGGTTTTTACATCCTCCTTCAATGTTGTCGAACACTCCTAGCGACTCCTACTCCCTGACAAGATTAGCTAATATGCAAAAGATATTCATGCAAGCAGCTTATCAAATTAATCCAGATGTTAGAACACACATTCAGATTATTATATGAAATACTGCAACATATATATAATAGTGGCGTAATATGACATATCTATTCCACCCATGGCTTAATGGTTCTTTTCTGCACTTAACAAAAGTTCAACTGACTTAAAGTTCATAATTGTTCTAATAATACTTGAAAACAGAGTGTAAGGACTAATATAATAAAGACAGTAAAACAGGATAATCAGTCATCCCCTGCTATCATCGGTGGAAAACATTGTAGACATTATGGCGCACTCGAAAAACTAGTGGGGAAGATTCCTTATTCACTACATCTCGACAGTCTGTATATTCTCTAAAAAGGTTATATGGAAAGACCCAGAAGATTTACCAGCAACCCATTAAGATAAGGAAACCTTTAGGAAAATACTTGTAGACAGAGATGTGCATCTATCAGTACATGAGGATAGACTTATTTGGGCCCCAGCTAAAGATGGTAACTACTCGATTAAAGAAGGATATTGTATTCTCCAACAAAGTGAGTCTTATAAAGTGCCAGCCAGAGCATTCTCATTCTGTTGGAATCACATTGTACTTCCTAAAGCTGGATGCTTTGCCTAGCTTGCAATTAAGCATCGAGTATTGACAAGTGACAGGCTGGAAAAATTCAGGATTGCACCTCCATTTAAATGCCTGATGTGTGAAAATGTTCTCAAAATGATGAACCACTTATTCCTCAGTTGTTCTTTTGCATAGGAATGTTGGATGTTTGTCCTAAGTAAATTGCAATATAGCACTCCTCTCTCGAATGGTATTTAGGATTTATTCCAATCTTGGCTGATATTACATGCGCAATCATTATTCACAAACATTTGGAAATGTACTCCTGCATTAGTGGTGTGGGAAATTCGGTGGGAAAGAAATAAAAGGATATTTAGGAAAATTCCATCTCCTATTGAATTGGTACTAGAAGGTGTTAAGAAATCAATTTCAGAGGTGTTTAATGGTAGTCTAAGTAAAATTCATTTTAACCCAGTCATCATGCCTTGGGATGGTAATGTCATTCACATCTGGAAACAAATAGTTGTGCCAACAAGTTGCAGCTTACCTCAACATGTCCCATCTAAGATGGATAGATCAGCAATTCATTGGCATCCCCCCACACCGGGTTTGGTGAAGCTTAATTTTGACGGGGCTTCGCATGGAAACCATGGTATGTCATGGTTGGGGGCTTGTATTCAAGACTCTTAGTGTGATATCCTCACACTTACTACCTCTCCTCTGCCTGAAGGTACAAACAATCTGGCGGAGGCTCATGCTTTATTTTTTGGTTTAAATCTCGCCATGCAGGGAGGGTATAATTGCCTCCACATTGAAGGGGATTATTTGGTTGTTATAAATGCTTGCATTAAGCAAAAAATACACTCATGGAAGCTTCAATACATTTTCACCCAAATTTGGAACCTATTAGACAAGTGCCACGAAGTTTATCTCTCCCACATGCTTCAGGAAGGAAATAGAATTGCAGATTTTTTGTCCAATTTGGGATGTGATGGGACTTTGGTCTCAACTTTGAATCTGACAAACTTTATAGTAGAATATGGTGGTCTTTATAGTGTAATAGATGAAGATCGGTTAGAATGCGGCAGGTGAGCAGTCATTAATATCCAGACCGGTGAGGCATATCAAATCATTAAGAATAATAAATAAGCCTCCATACAATCACTTGCCACAATATTGGGATTTTATATCCTAACAATATCCTCTTCACAGTCGAAGGGACATCTGGTGGGTTCACTCATGTCTTCCTCCAATTGGGAAATACAAATCCAAATGTTCACATGGCCACCTGCAATTCTTGAGCGCAGTAATTCCCAAGCGTATTTCACATTGAATGGCATTGAATGTAAAAAAACTCTACATCATGCATGAGGTCATCAGCGTACATCAACATTCCTTATTTAGGGTCTATCCATAGCTACTCAATCTTCAAGGAGCAAACAATAGTCGACGATGGCGAAAGGAATGGATGTATGTGTATGCTGCGATTTATGCTCTTGCTTCCATGTTGAAATATTACCTAAGAACTACCGGATTTGGATTTCCCCTAATGAGGATGAATAAGTCTTTCCAATGCACATCATAGATGAAGTGATGGATGAACTATTTATGGCTTTTTCCTCCTCCATTCGGAAGGCTATCAAACATGTAATTGGGTTAGAAAATTTTGCACCACCATATTTTCAGTTTTTATTTCCCTCTCAGATTATCTCAATATTTTTTTCAAACACAATGAATTTTCTGCAATCCCCACAGTTTCTTGAAATCTTGGCATTCAAAGTTATCCATAAGCAGTTCTAGGTGGGTTACAAGCCATGCAACAATATGATTTATGAAATTGTCATGCCCTAGTTAGTGGTCTATTTTCTCAACACAAATTGATGCATAAGCATGAGTTTTTGTGGCATACAATGGTATTAAGTGTGCACTTCATAAGCAAAACCCCATCATTTTGAAAAATTTAATTCAAGAGTATGTCCCTATTCTTGGCACGCATATTGGGGAACAAATGAAAGCTATTATGTGTGCCCTGCTTGACATTTTTCGTATGCAATATACCCCTACCATTCAACAAATCTCTCATCACGATTTGTCTGCTAACTGGGACATGGCTCCATCAAGTAAACACAGGAAAAATGAGATGAAGCATTGGGCTCCTCTGTTGTCACCAATATAGGAAAGTTCTAACACAGGCAGGGTGCCATATGTAAAGATCACTCATGAATGTGATTGGGCAATTGCGGCTACCTCTTCACCTGACCCTGAACAGACACCTTGGGAATTCCAGAAGAGTGGCTGGGAGGTCTTCACTCCTCCAGAGTGTCCTAGTGGTTGGGCATTAGGTGGGCCACTTCAATCACGGTCTAATCTTAAGAATTTATGGAATGAGCTTGGAAGGGATCTCGGGGAGCGACTAAGATGGAGGAATGAGGGCTTCGGTCTTCCTTGAAATGATGGTTTTGTTGGCATTTTTTCTAACTCAAATTTTGGATGACGGCTAAATTTTCTTTTCCAAGCATGTTGGTTGTCTTGTCCGAGTCAACTAGCCAAAGCATCCAGACCGGGTTGCCTATCGAGATACTACATTACTACCGACTCTATACCGAGACAATCCTGAGTTACCAATTTTGAGAGTACCCCGAGACACCGATACTGATGACATAACAAGTACCTACTGATATTGAGATACTAATTCTAAGTAAGGACCCTAAGCCACCGATACCAATGACTCAATGAGTAAATACCAAGGAATTATTGATTTTCCAAGGTACTTCACTATCACCGAGCTTACTCCAAGTATACCCCGAGGTGCTATACCAAAATGCTTCTGAGTTGCCAAAGTTTTGAGGTGCTCCCAAGTGGTTAATATTAAGCCTCTGAGTTGCTGCAGAATTTCTGTCGAGTTACTGGTCAGTCTTCAGTAGCCAGATTTTGATGTAATGTCTTGGCACATTAAAATTGTATTGAAAATACTCATGCCAAGACTTATGTGTTCTAAGAAGTGCATAGGATCTCTCTGAGATTGTTTTGTAATTGAACTGAGAAGTGGAGTTTTCTTGCTAGTTCTTTCCCCATGGAGTTCTTGAACTAGTTTTTATTTATTACATAATATTTATAGTGGTATCTTCTACTTTTGCCTAAAAATAAAATAAAATATGAGATATTAAATAACTATTAATTATTAAAATGGAGGATATTTACCTTGAGAGGAAATTCTTTTGGTATCTAAGGTAAAATAAAAATAATAATAAATAAATCATGAACTAATAAATATGCATTTTGTATTATAAGTAAATTGTTTTGGAGATAGGGAAATCTACATTACCCCCCCCCCCCCAAGGTAAATGATTTAAATAATGTTAATTAATAAGTAATAAGTTGGAAAACGTGAATATCATACAAACTAATAAATAATATTATACTAAAAGCTAAAGTTGCTTTAATAAACTCTTAACCAACCATTGGTTACAAATGGTTGCAACAATTGGGGTTTTCATGTGCAACCACTCCTGTAAGATACTTATAGGAGGAGAAACCAATTTTTTATAGGGGAGGGGCAAAGGAGCCAGGAAGAAAAGATGAAATGGTGGAAGAAACATAGTGTAGTTCTCTTATTCATGAAAGAATACCTTTGCAAACTCTCTGAAATAAATTTAAATTCCTAAGAGTGCATTGTTGGAGATTTGGAAGTATCTTGAAGGAGTGTTCGTGACTGGTGTTCCTAGAAGAGGATAGATAATTCATTAGAGTAATCAAGGATTCCTTCATCAAAGGTTTCTCCGCAAGACTCAAGGTAGGATCTATCCTGGAAGGAGATCCTCCATTTCTATGATCATTGTCTATTGTGTGTATAATTATTATTTCCTTGTCTAAATAGTATGCTTAGAGAATATTGAATTTGAAATGGATTAGGATGAATACTTATGGCTTCCCTGATGGATTTGAATCTTATCTTGTTTATGAAATCTCTCGGAAAGAAATCTCTCATGTTATATTGCAATGAGTTGGTTATGTTGTTGTTTCTCTATTGGATACTCTTTATTTCTCAATGATTGTTTCCAAAACTATTTTATTATGTTAGTTCAAGTCTTTTTATTTCTCTTACTTCCTTTAGGATCCATTACGAGCCTTTAGGAATGTGAATTGTAAGTGTTTGCATATATTGTTATAAACTTATTTCATCATTTCTCTTTTGACCTGTGTCTGGTCCTAGATTAATTCATACATTTATCTAAAATTTTTGGCTTTAATAATGATTTTCTTGGAAGGTAATTGAGCATATCTCAACTGGGTCTTCCTCAAATTCTACTCACAATGCTTGGATCTTTCCCAGTTTCAGCTGTAAACCCAACCTGGCTTGATTTTCTTCAAAAAAATATAGTCTGGAACCAACTGTGCAAATCAAAGCCCCTAGTGCACATATCCCATGAAAAAATGTGTATATATAAGACCCAAGTGTGTAGCTTTAAGCCCCAAGTATGCAAGACAAAGCCCCAAGTCTGCAGATCCTCTAGAATATCATTTTTAGGCTTATTTTAATGTCTAGGGGTCCTATAAGTAACCAAAAGCTATTAGGATCTGGATTTTGACTCAATTGATCTATGTATGCTTATAATATTGTTTTTATATCATTTATGGTGCATTTTTATTCCTCCTTAAGTGATTTTAATCATTCTGAGTGCTTAATTAGGGTTTGGGGTTGTCTAGTGAACTAAGAACAACCATGGATCACCTAAACCTAATCAAATGATGATACATTGTTATGATTCATGTTTTTATGGATTTCATGATGATTTTATGATTTTTTGAATATTTTTTATTCAATTGGATGTGTTTTGAATCCATCTGAGTACTTGATTGTCTCTTAGGGTTGTCTAGTAAATTTGGGGTAACTAGTGGTCTCCTAAACTCAATCTTTTGATGTAGTGGCATTGTTATGACTTTATTTATTTTTTAAAATGAATCTATTTACTTTTGATTTTTTTTGTGGTTAGGGAACCTAATTACACTAGGTGAGTGACTCACAGTGTAATACCCACCCCTTAGTTTGCTTTTTAGTTTTATTTGTCGAACTCTTTTAGGCCTTGTCATGTACGGGTTGGTTATTTCAGTTGGTTTTGAAGATATTAATGTATTAGTTTTCATTATATTATTAATACTTTGGATAGTTGTGTTATATCTTGTGTTTACAATAGATTTATGGTTATCTCATGATGGTTATTAATATGCTATGATGTTATTATGATTATGGATTTACTGACAATACTGACATTATATTATATGCACATGGTTAGATTGTATGTTTTACATTGCTGTTTGGTGTGTTTGGTATGGTATGGGAGAAATTTGTAGTTAATTGCTTTGGTGAGATCCACACAATGAACTGAGCTCAACCAATGTTTATATATATTATATGTATGTATGTTCGCCTTTGTGATGATAAGTTTGCAGGTACTAGACAATGTCTTACCTGAATTGGCAAGAGTGAGCGTTCCCTATCACAATCTCTCAATGGTGGAAGAACGGAGATAATATTCGAGCCTAAATCCATACCCTAAACCCTTATTTTGTCTGAGAACTGGACAATAATTTGAGTGACCATCCTATCTGAATCCGTCAAGGTGATGTGGATTTGTGAGTCTTTTTGTGTGTGCTTGATGTTGTAGATGTCTAAAATTATCCTTATATTAATTTAATTAATATTTCCATAACATTATAGTTAATTTTAATTAATTATATTTGTTATATTCTTCTATCTATTTAATTAAATTTATTTAATTAAATATGATTCACTTTTCTTAGTAT
>MU226028.1:1396805-1416383 GCA_018584345.1 Thuja plicata
ATGCCAAAAGTGATGAAGGTATTTTTCTGGGGTATTCTACCAAAAGCAAAGCTTTTAAATGTCTACTCAAGGCTTCTAACAAAATAGTTGAAAGTGCAAATGTGAAGATTGATGAATTTGCAGAAAATAATGAACTGGAAAGCACAAAAGAACCAGAGGAATACAACAAGAAGGAACCATCTAGAGTACCAGATCATAGGAGATAAGAAAGTTGGTACAAGAACAAGAAGTAAGTCTTTAAACTCAAATTGCTTAATTTGTGAGTTTGAACCAAAATATGTCAATGTTGCACTAGATAATGAATAATGGATAAGTGCTATGAATGATGAGATTGAACTGATTGAGAAGAACAAGACATGGTCACTTGTGCCAAGACCAGATGACAAGAATGTCATCGGTACAAAATGGATATTTAGGAATAAACTAAACAAGAATGGAGAAGTCACAGGAAATAAAGCAAGACTAGTATGCAAGGGGTATGCACAAGAGGAAGGTATAGACTATGGAGAAACCTTTGCACCTGTTGCTAGGCTAGAAGGAGTAAAAATTCTACTTTCTTATGTTGCATACAAAGGATTCAAAGTATATCAAATGGACGTTAAGTCAGCATTCCTAAACATAATACTTAAAGAAGAGGTATACATTGAGCAACCAGAAGGGTGTGTGGATCCAGACAAGAGGAACATGGTATGTAGACTTCACAAAGCCTTGTATGGATTGAAACAAGCTCCCAGAGCCTGGTATAAATGAATTTATTCCTATCTAATAAGTATTGGATTCATGAGGACTAGTGAAAACAGTAATCTTTATTTGAAAGAAGATACTAATGTTAACACTTTGATTGCTGAAATATTTGTTGATGACATCATATTTGGAGGCAATGATATGCTATACAAATCATTCGTTGATGAGATGAGAAAAGAATTTGAAATTTCTATGTTTGGAGAGATCAAGTTCTTTCTTGGACTACAGATCATTCAACAAAGTGAAGGTATTTTCATTACATAGTCCAAATACATCAAAGAAGTCCTAAAAATATTCAAGATGGAAGATTCCAAATCTGTTGGAACACCAATGGCTACTGGATGCAAATTAACAAAGGAAGACAAGACAACAAAGGTAAATCAGACCCTATATAGATCAATGATAGGAAAACTCATGTATGTTGTACACACTAGACTAGATATTACACATGCAGTAGGAATTGTTGCTAGAATTTTTGCTAACCCCAGGGAATCACATATAACTGCTGTGAAAAGAATTCTAAGATATATGAATAATACTAAGGAATTTGGCTTATGGTATAGAAGAGAAGGCAAATTTGAACTGAAAGTGTTTACCGATGCTGATTGGGCTGGAAATCTTGATGACCGAAAGAGCACAACTAGAGGAGCATTCTTTATGGGTGACAGACTTGTCACATGGATTAGCAAGAAGCAAGGATGCATCTCTCAGTCTACTGTAGAAGCAGAGTATGTTGTTACTGCTACAAACTGCTCAAATATTGCATGGATCAAACAGTTTTTGGAAGGTATGCATATGAAGATCATAGAACCAGTAATTATCTATTGTGATAACACCAATGCAATAAATATTTTCAAGAATTTAGTCATCCATGCAAAGACTAAACACATTGTCATCAAGTATCATTATTTAAGAGAACAAGTTCAAGAAAAAGAGGTCATACTTGAATATGTGCAATCAAAAGAACAATTGGCTGATATCTTAACCAAGCCACTGCCCAAGGATACATTTGAGTACCTAAGAAAAAGACTAGGGGTCAAACCCATGTCTACCAGTCAGTAAAAGGACTAAAGGCTACATCAGCCATATATTATCAGAATATCATTCATGATTGACACAAGCAGAAAATGAACTTCAAAGCTACATCTATATATAGAAAGGTATATATCAGAACCGAGCACCAGAACATACTTTTATATTGATGATGGATAAGGTAAATTCAAGGAATATATTATGGATAGAAGAAATTGTTTGACAGAATGTCAGATATTTGACAAATATTTGTTTGGCATTGTTGTTAAAGAGAGAGAATGTATCCATATTATCATCAGAAACTATTCATTATCAGATTACTCTAAACAAGGAGAGATCATATCCATAGGGAGAGAATTTGTATAAAAGTTGCTAATAAAAGATAGTGACATCAAGAAGTAGAAACGTCAAAAGAGAGAAATTGACACAAATGGAGGACACAACACATCAAAAAAAAACACAGAAAGCTGCAAGAATCAAATCTAAGCTAACACAGAGCTTACCTATGGTCAGACATTTTTACCAGTTATCAAAACAAACTGTTTGGTAATTTGATGAATCTCAACAATTATATTTCATATTTTTTTAGAAATAGTATAATGTGATAATATAGCATGTTGCCATCAATGCCAAAGGGAGAGATTGATGACATGTAACTGATTGAATATTTGATAATGTTAAGTTGAAGATGATGCAAAACATTAAACCAG
This sequence comes from Thuja plicata, assembly GCA_018584345.1. NCBI lineage: Eukaryota > Viridiplantae > Streptophyta > Pinopsida > Cupressales > Cupressaceae > Thuja > Thuja plicata. The sequence continues at coordinate 1,399,292 of MU226028.1, forward strand.
TTAGTGGTTTGTATTGTCATTGATGTCAACTTGATATCATCTATACGGTCATATACATAATGCCAAAGACTTTAAAGAATCAATGGAATAGAGGTTATGCTTTCAGAAATGCATAAAAGTCAAGTATTCACTAAGTGGCAGACCACACCGACAGAGTGCACACCATCGGTAAAGATGGAGATAAGTCACAGTGTTGCCCAACGAGCAAGAAGACAGTGTTGCTCGACAAGAAAGAAGACAGTGTTGCTCAACAAGTAAGAAGACAGTGTTGCCTGATGAGCAAAATCTAATGATGCCCAATGGACAGAGATACCGAAGATAACTGAAGTTACATCGACGGAACTGGCAGTTGTCACCGATGACAAATTACAAAATTGACCGACAGAATAAAGAGATCAGAAAATGACAAAATATATAGCTGGCAGAGCTTAAGGATAGACTTAACTGATTATTTTATTTGTTTTATTCAACCATAGTTAAGTAATTGATTTATACAGTTGGCAAGAAGATAACTATGAGATAAATTAGGAGTTAAATCCATAAATCAAATTGGCTAGATTTTTTTTCACGCCAAGAATCAAGAATCAGAAATAAAGGAATATCGTGTCTATATAAGAGACAAGCATAATTTATTTCCAAATGCAATCAGATACATAGGGGAGTGAATTGAAGGAAGATGCTAAAGAGAAACTGGCAAAGGATAAACTTCATACAGTCCTAATCAATCAAGCTAAGGGAGAGCTAAAGAATTCTACAAACACCGATGAACAGTGAAGCACAGCATCACAGAGAAGAAAGTGTGAAGTACAAAGGAATTGAATTGATACATTGATTAGAGAGGTATTATACATAAATAGATCTGAATATCTGCACTTCAAAGTTGCATTAGAAATAGGTCATTGTGTTTTAGTTTAACCATTGAAGCATTAAGTCTCTTAACAAAGTAGGACTTAACCGTCTTCTATAATTGAGGTATATCCTAATAGATTACCAAAAAGGTTGATTCATGATAGTAGCATTGGTCTTACCTAAAGCCTATTGAAAGTCTAAGGAGGCTGATTCAAGGATGGTAGTAAGATTAGCATAAAGCCTATTGACAGTCTAAAGGCTGATTCAAGGATGGTAGCATAGATGTCAGATACTAAGTGAAAACCTATGTATAAAAATCCTCTAACAATGTCATACTTAACCGTGTGTTTGTAACCTTTAACAGGGTTGGCTCCTAACAGGGCTCACTTTAGAAGAGTGAAAATTTGGGGTACCCGTCCTAGTGGTTTTTTCCCTTAACAGGGTTTCCACGTTAAAATCCATGTGTTATGTGTGTGTGTTTATTACTTTATTATTTTACATTTCACATATGCATTTTTGGATTGATTGGTTTACTCTGCATATTTACTGAGCTTTGGTAAATAAGTTTTACTGCTTATCGGTAATCAAGGAGAACAAGGACAGACAAGGTAAACCAGTAGATAGTTAATTATTTCAAGTATTTCAAGGCATACATCTTGTAGGAACTTAATAATCTGAGGTGTATTGATTGGTGGATTAAAGTTTAAAGGATAAATTTTTGAGGCCACTGATTCACCCCCCCCACCTCTCAGTTATTACTAACATCTTGGAGGTGCAGCTTTGGAATGGTTCATGGCCCTTCCTTATGGGTCAATCTCTACTTTCTCTGATCTTGTAGAGAAGTTTGTTGGACAATATTCATATAACATTGAGCATCACGCAACACTCAGCAATTTGTGCAATACTAAACAAAAGAATGGAGAAACCTTTGCTAGTTTCTTACAATGATGGAGACATATTGCAAATCGCATGCCATGGAAAATACTTGATAGTCACTTAATTGACATCTTTATAAAGAATTTAATCTCTGAGATGTCTTTCCAAATGAAAATGGCTTCACCTGACACCTTTGAATCCCTTGTCAAGAATGGAAAAGGCATTGAAGATGGCCTTTTGCAAAGAGGTAGAATCAAACATTATACTCCTTCCAACAATGATAAACCAAAATTTTGGAGTAAAAACAAAGGATTTGTCAATGACAGAGTGACTGATACCAAGCATGTTCAAAATATTCAAGCATCCAACAATAACAATCAAAACAATCACAATAACAATCAGAATCAAAATCAAAATTGCAACAACAATCAAAATCAAAATCAAAAACAAAATCAGAACAATTAGAATTAGAACAATCAACAACCGCACAATCAACCATTCCTATTTCCTTGCAATAATTACAACAACAATAATAATGACAATCGACAACAGTGACAATTCACAGCTCTGGCATAACCTCTAGATGTGATCTTCAAACAACTTGCAGATCAAGGAATGATAGTCTACCCAAATACTCGGCCTTTTGATGAGAATCAACCTAAACATGTTTTGCATAGAGATAATGAGTATTGTGATTATCATCGTTTCAAGGGGCATGATACCAAGAAATGCATGAAGCTTAGGTATTTTGTGCAAGATCTCATTGAGGATGGGAAAATTAAAGTTGAAAGTCAGAATCCATCCTCATCTAATGCGAAACTCAAAGTCTACAATCAGCCCTTCCCACCTCACAATAAAAACAATGCATCAAACGCGATCCCATATGACTATTCTACCAATAATATTATAGGCCATGATCGAATGTGTGGGAGCTTAAGTGAAAATGATATCTTTGGGTTTGACTCTCTTTGTGGCTGCATTGAAGAATCTAACACGCATGTTAATACCATAATCCTCAAATCTATTGATTGTAATGCTACTACACATAGACCCAAAGTCACTATCCAAGCTATTGATAAACCTTCTACATCTACAAATCCACTAGCTGCACCGTCTACCACTACTTGGTCTACCTCATGCTATGACCTATTGGCCCAGTTAGGGAAGACACCTACACAGATATCCATTCCAGAGCTACTAACAACTTTGCCAATTCACATAGAAACCCTTGATAAAGCTCTAAATGAATACCATGTCCCTGAGAACATCAACGTTGCACAATTTAAAGCTATGATAGGGAACCTAGCCACGCAAGAAAATCTAGTCTTCAATGACAAGGACTTCGGTGGTCCTGATCCTCATCATAATAAGTCCCTCCATATAGAAGGCAAAATCCATCCACAAGAATAAAATGAATCCTTATAGATGGTGGATCTGGCTTGAATTTGTGCACATTAAAAATGATTCATAATATCGGTCTTTCTGAGGACCTCATTGATGCAGACAAATGAATCACAATAAAGGCCTATGATGATCGAGAACAAGAAAGCAATGGTTTGATCACACTACCCTTACAAGTGGGCTCGGCCCTGATTGAAACTATTTTTCATGTACTGGATCTAGATCTACCTTATAACATCTTGCTGGGATGTCCATGGATACACACTATCAAAGGTGTACCCTCTACTTATCATGAATACCTAAAGTTCCCACATCACGGTAGAGAAATCACAATTCCTGGAGATCCTAAGCCCTTTCAATACTACAAGAGATTGGAAGGCAAACAAGCTAACTACTGTCTGTTGAATGAGTTTGGCCGACACTTCAATCAAGAAACTCATATTTCAAACACTCCATTAGTTCCAGAAAAGACATCAAACACACCAGCTGAACAATCCAAAGGAAAGGAAAAAGTTACTGAAGACAAGGCTATTAAAGACAAATCCTCCTCATCTGAAGCAAAGTCCATATTTACAGATCAAGGCATGGGAGAGTATAAATTTGAAAGTGCTCTATGTATTGGGAAACTCCCTTTGTCTCCAAAGTCTTATGGAAGACCATCACCATTACCCCTCTCCAAAGATAAAGTGCTTATGCACAGCAAATCAAGTGTTTTTTAACATTGGGGGTCCCTATCAGATGAACACATGAAATACAATGTCCTTGATTGGCTCTATAATGATGAAGAAGAACAACCTGTAATTTTTCCCAAAAGAAAGTATCTTGAGGTTACTCCCAATGTCGAAAGCATGGGATATCATGGTAACAGCCTTGGAGCTAATGAGACAGGTAAGAAGAAGGTCATAACAGCCAATGGCTATCCTAAATGACATGGATGGACTGGGTTCTGTAGAGACCAAGACTAACTTCTCTAAGGATTATTGTCTAGCCACCTCAGATTCAGACACTGAGGAAGAGTTCTTCAAAATTATTTTCCACTATATTGAAGATGACCTAAACAAAAATCACCATGTATTCACTATCACCCAAGTTGATCTTTCCTCCCCTTGTTTACCCCTCACAAACCCTGAATTAATTGAGGGGGATCAGCAAGACTCACCACCAGCTTTAGATGTGTGTGATTTGGAAGAGGTAATTTTAGCCCTCTTTGGACTTAAGAACCTCCAAGAATATGAACATCAGATCCACTATAGTGAACAAGCCTACTTTGGTAGCCAAGTCAACTCTCTCAGTCGCAAAAATGAAAAAGAAAATTTAAAAAAAAAAATACACCCTCTGGTGAAAACCTCTCGCAGGCACCTTTGGATGAAGAAAAAGATAAAATAAAGGATGCTTCCTCTAGTGAAAATTTTTTGAGGTGATAGAGGAGGGAGAGGCTAACTTGCCATTTATATCTTCAGAACCAGAAGTGTCCTCTATGATCATTGAAGATACTATTCCAATCAACCTAGGCATAGAAGAAGATCCAAACATCACCTACATTGCAGTTTCTCTCAGTGATCAAGAAAAGAAAGACATGATAGCATTCCTAAATAAACAAAAAATCAAATTTTCCTAGACTTACAAAAACATGCCCGGGCTAGATATAGATCTTATCATGCATAATCTTGTTATAGATCCAAATGTAAAACTTGTTAAGCAGAAACTTCGCAAGATGCATCCGCAAGTTGCATTAGTAGTCAAAGTAGAACTTCAGAAGATGTTGGACGCTGAAGTAATCAGACCAATTGATTATCCTAAATGGGTTTCTAATAGTGTACTAGTAGGTAAGCCTACTGGGGGCATTCGCATCTACACTAATTTCATAGACCTAAACCTTGCATGTCCCAAGGATGATTTTCCACTCCCAAATATTGACATTATAGTAGATTTGATGACAGGACATGAAATGTTGTCACTTATGGATAGCTTCTCAGGTTACAATCAGATCAAGATATAACTAGAAGACCAGCACAAAACCGTATTCATAATGCCTTGGGGCACCTTCTATTATCAGGTGATGTCTTTTGGCCTTAAAAATGTCGGAGCCACTTATCAATGAGTAATGACTACCATCTTTCATGACCTTTTGCATGTCATCATGGATGATTATGTGGATGATATTTTAGGAAACTCCAAAACAAGGGAATCATATATTCCTATTCTTACTACCATCTTTGAGCGATTGGAGAAGTATAAGCTTAGGTTGAATCCTAAGAAGTGTGTTTTTGGAGTACAATCTAGTAAACTGTTGGGATACATTGTGTCACGGCATGGAATAGAAGTTGATCCAAAGAAAGTGAAAGCAATCCTAGAGATGCCACCACCCAAAACATTGAAGCAACTACATAGTTTACAAGGAAAACTACAATCAATCAAAATATTCATGTCGCAACTAGAAATTAAGGTGCACCCATTCTCTCATCTCCTGCACAAGAATATCAAGTTCCAGTGGGATTGCTTGTGTCAAAATGCATTCGAGAAACTGAAAGGCTATCTAGCTAATCCACCCATGTTGGTACCACCTGTTGCTATTCATCCTCTAATTTTGTACATATCTGCTACAGAGGTCACGTTGGGAGCCCTCCTGGCACAATTAGATGATATCGGCAAAGAGCGAGCAATTTACTATCTCAGCGAAACTCTTATTGGCTATGAGTTGAATTATTCCCTAATTGAGAAGGCATGTTTGGCCATTGTTTTTTGTATGTAGAAACTACAACATTATATGCTTAATCAAAAGATTCATCTTGTTGCCAAAATTGATCCACTCAAGTATCTTCTGGCATGTGCTGCTCTTACGGGCCGTACAGCAAAATGGGTCATGATTCTTAGTGAGTTTGACATTGTTTATGTGGATTGAAAAGCTATCAAAAGACAAGTAATTGTAGATCAGTTAGTTGAAGCACCTGTTGATGGTAAACATCCTTTGATCACATATTTTCTAGATGAATCAGTCCTCAATCTTACCCCGAATCCACCATGGAAGCTTTATTTTGATGGATCCTTCACTCAGAAAGGATCGGGGGCAGGAATCTTGTTTGTTACACCAAAAGGGGATCTCATCCCTAAATCTTATAAATTGCAGTTTCCTTGTACCAACAACATTGTATAATATGAAGCCCTTGTACTTGGACTTTGACAGACTATACAATAGAAGATTCTCACTTTATTTGTGCTTGGTGATTCACAGTTAGTTATCAAACAAGTTATGGATGAATATCAAACAAAGGATAATAAGTTTCTTCCCTACCATTGTACAGTCAAAGATCTCAAAATGCATTTCACTGAGATAATCTTCCAACAGATCCCTCACACAAACAACAAAGCAGCAGACGCCATGGCAACAATTGGTTCCTTGATCACTATGCCAGAACACAGCACACAGTGTGAGTTTCTTGTTGAGAATCTTACGGTCCCTGCCCATGACAAACCGAATTCCAAAATAGTGTGTGAAATTGTTGATCTCAATTCCATGGTACCAAGAAGTATATTCCTACCTTCGTGATGGACATACCCCACTTACTTTAACCCCCAACCAATGTAAAACCTTAATTTGCTGCACTTCCCGATACACAATCCTTGCTAATACCCTTTTCTGAAAGCATTTCGATGGAACTCTTTTAAGGTGTCTAAATTCTAATGAAGCACAAATGTCCTTGGAGGAGGTACATCAAGGAATCTGCGAGGCTCACTCTAGTGGACTTACTTTGGCCAAGAAGTTGTTACGCACTGGATATTACTGGCCTACTATGGAACAAGATGCCTACAACTATGTGAAGAAGTGTGTGCCTTGTCAGCAGCACGGTGATTTGATACACGCTCCCTCCCAATCCCTCCATCCCACCATCACCCCTTGGCCTTTCTCACACTGGGGTCTTGACCTCATTGGCTAGATTTTCCCTAATTCTTCCAATGGCCATAAATACATCCTGGCTACTACAGAGTACTTTACCAAGTGGTTTGAAGCTGTTCCTCTCACCTACACTATTGGAAAACAGATTTTGAAGTTCATTTTGAACTATCTTATCTGTCGCTATGGAATTCCTCAAGACATTGTTATGGATAATGGAGGACCTTTTAAGAACAAGGATGTCATGGAGCTATGTAAGAAATTCAACATTTCCCACCATACCTCTTCCAAGTACTTTCCACAAAGCAATAGTCAAGCTGAGGCTACGAATAAAACCATCCTCAGAATCTTCAAAAAAATAGTCGATGAAGCTGGTCGTGATTGACACCTTCGCCTCAACCCTGCCCTTTGGGCTTACCGCACCTCTATTTGAACCCCCATGGGAGCCACTCCCTTTGCCCTTATTTATGGTACTAAGGCTATTTTACCCATCGAAGTTGAGCTCCCTTCCCTCATAATTTCTCTCAAGAATCTATTATCCAAAGAAGAATATAGAGTTGCCCACTTGCAAGAGCTAAAACTCCTTGATGAGAGATGCCTCAATGCCCTATACCACCTCCATGTGTATCAAAATCACCTTCGCCTTTAGTTCAACAAAAGGATCAAGCCTCGTCAGTTTGAGTTTGGTGATCTTGTCCTACAACACAATATGAAGAACCTCCAGAACTGTGAAAAGAAAGGGAAGTTTAAGCCTAATTGGTTGGGTCTTTAAGCCTAATTGGTTGGGTCCCTTCATTGTCACAGCAAAGTATGGTTCAGGCACTTATCAAATTGCGTAACCAGAGGGAGATCCACTCCCTAATCTTGTAAATATTGTATATTTTAAGTGCTTCTATGCTTGATCCATCAGTAGTCTGTTGTATAGCAGAAATCTTCAAAAATTCAAAAAATCAGAAAAGTAGAAAATCCAAAAACATTCAAAAAGCAAGCAAAAAATTAAAAAAACATAAAAAAACAAAAAAAAAAAAAGCTTGAAAAGAATATCAAAAAAGAGAAAGAGAAATAAATTCATCCATCTATGAAAACCACTTCGGTGGCGCAATGGATAAGTACCATGGTGAAAACCTGTTTCAGGTGCCATGTGTATTCAGATCCACCATCAATTTCCACCATTTGTCTATACAGCTTGCTTCGCCTTTCATAATAAGAGTCACTACCCATATCTGTGCAGGTAGTTCTTTGACCATTTTTCCACCTCCGTAATAAAAATTCCCGCACAACTGAGCTTACCATATCAATACTGAGCTTTGTTCTAGACATAGTGATCACAAACATTTTACATCAAATTAGCAGACATATTAACTTTCCTATGATCGTTATATTCACAAGCAATTGCCAACGAATTCCCATTTTTTATCAATCAATCTTTGTCCCATTAGGATGCATCCTTTCATTGTCAGCTGTTCTATCAATCCTCACATCAAAATTGTTCATGGCAAGAACTTTTGGACTGAATGACCACCTAGTCAGGATGCCTTTTTGTTGATTTTATCTTGTGTTTTACTATGTTCTTATCGCGATAGCCTTGATCTTCTATATCTTGGTTCGTTATGGTGAGTATCTAGTGAAATACGTGTCATTTGTGGTATGATCTTCTTGTCATAGTTTGTTAGTGCATCTATGTTTTGATAGTCAGTTATGACTATGTATGTCTCACTGGGGGCAAGATTCATGCATCTCAAATCCCTCAAAATATATGGATGTACTATGTTTTCTCATGAGTAACATTTCATACGACTCATCATACCAGATATCTTGCATTCTTGTTCCTAACAACCTATTTGTCTGAGAGTCTAGTCCACATAAAGGAACCATGTCACTTGTGTTTTCTAGCACATGGTGCATAACTCCTTTTTCAATATCAAACTAGGGTGTGCTCTCCAAAATTAACACGGTATCAATCTCACTATCATCATGTAGTTAGTCTTTGCATTATAGTTAGGTCATATTGCACTTTGATTTTGCTCTTGGCAAAGGTTTCTATTTATTCCCCCTATCTAGTCACCAAAGTGATTTTATCAGACCTATTTGATACACACAAAAACAGTGTCCTCATATGTCTCATATTGCATTTATTCATTATAGTTAAATTGTTCATTTAGTTCATTAATCATTATTCATTATTCATTATCAGTTGCATTGTTACTCCATTCATTAATCATTATTCATTAGCAGTTGTATTGTTACGTCATTCATTCATTATTTAGTTGCATTATTACTTCTTTCATTATCCATTAATCATTATCATTGCATTTATTTATTCACTATCCATTACTTATTTAGTTGCATTGATAAGCCATTTACATCATTTTAGAATTCATTCATTGTAGGATTCATTTCACAAATCATATATGCATTTACATTTATTCATCATCACATTACATCAATACATGACAAAATATATCCATCTATAAGCATTATCACATCACATATAACATCTATATATACCTACATTTCATCCCTGCATCACAAATACGTCAGCATATTCATATACATTCATCTCATCCTGCATATTAGTCATAAACATCATATAAACATATGTAATATAACATCATAATGCATCCATACATCATGCATAAACATCACATCATATAACATCATCATATAGCATCATAAAAGTCCATAAATCAAAGTCCAATAGTCTGCAAAGTCCATGTATATATCTCAAAATGGCAAAATCATACATAATGTGTTAAAAATGTGTATCAAAAGATGGGCTGAGAAGAATCATGATGGTGATTGTGATGGTCCTGCACCATTGTCTCAGCATGGTGGTAACCCCACCGATCCCTATGAGCCTCGTGTGCTCTCTATTTGTGCCCTCTCTGAGTAGGCAGGTTATCGTTCCTCCTCTTGCACTATGTTGTGATAGAGCCCCATGTAATATGCATCCTCTCGGCCTCTCCACCCTGCCTCCCTCTGTGCTGCCATGGCATCTGACATCATCTAACCTAGACCTGCAGCCCTGCCTGCCAACCGAGCTATATCTCAATCTGCCTTGTAATCCTCCGCACGTCTCTATGCCAAGTCTTGCTCTGTAGTAAGAGCTGCTATCTGTGCAGACATCACTGCCAGCTCCTCATCAAGATCACCATGCTCCTCAATGATAGTGAACTCTCCGCTGTCAACCCGAGCCTGTAAAATGTCTAGTGCTCTCTGAGTACTATCTCCCCAAGCAGTCTCCGCTGCTAATAATCCTTGTATCCTAGATACCTATGTCTGTAGGTTGTTGGTTGTGGCCTGTGCTATAGCTAGTAATCCCTGCAGCCTCTGGATTTATGCCTGCACACTCATCTCAATCGCCTAAGATGTCACTAACAAGCCCTGTACCCTGCCTAGTTCAGTCTGAAGACTGTCCCACTCTGTTGTCACAGTATCATGGATGTCCTGGGCTACATAGCCCATTGGTGGTACCTGTCCCTATCCTGGTGGCCCATGTGGCCCCTGTCCCTGTGGTGGCCCCTGTCCTGGTGGTGGATCCTTTCCCTATACCTGTACGTTAGGAACTATGGGTGGCTGCCCACCTACAGGTATCTATACATGTCCTCTCCACCTCGACACTGCAACCCTAGGCTGGACTCTCCTCCCACCGGCCCTTCCTCCATCTCCTCCCTCCTCATCATCATCCTCATCATGCTGGCCCCTCCATCCCCTCCATCTCCAGGCTGCTCATCCTCCTGTACTATGCCTGGCACTATCAGTCTAATAGGTCAGTGTGCAGCCCACCACTAAGCGTATTCTAGGACTACTCCTGCATCCTGTATCGACTCCCATGCTCTAACCCATGATACCTCTATCATCCCCCTAAATGATTCTCGCACTATGCACAGATCTGGACCCATGCCCCAGATGCTCTCCACCTCTCGGATCACCAGTGGATGTGGGAACCCATCTGGAACTGCCTCCTAGACATGTCCCATCTTTCTCCGCACCCTAGATAGCATATATCAGGAGATCATGTATGTCATCCTCCTAATCAGCCAACAGTCGGTCTGAACAAACCTCGTATAATACAAGTCATAAAACTTGTCATCTGTATATTTGTCCTATTGTGGGATCTTGTGACCCCCAGCCTCACACCCTGCATATGGTGCCCACTGTATATCCCCCATCTCTTCAAGCCTTCGTCGCCAGTAACCCATTGAATATGTGGCCTCATAACTAATAGGTGTCCTATACCTGCATATGAATAGCTCGTAAGTCGCTCTAGTCTCTCGAGTCTTAATCAGTCAAATGACCGCAATATGCTCCCATGCCCATACAAGAAGCAGCATGCAGCCTGGCCCTAGTGCCCTACCCTTCCGGTAGATGCACATGTGAAGATCATAATACAACTGTCCAAGGATAGTATATCCCCAGTAGTACTGATACCCATCCTCCACCATTCCACTTAGCACTCGAGCCCAACCTATAGGGAATCCCTTGCCTGCATGATCAGGCATAAGTTGTCCCCCTATCAAACCAGCTAAGTATAAGGCTACCCACCGCAACTATGGTCAAAGTGCCATCACCCCTATCTAGGATATCCACTGTCGTGAAGTCGGTGGATCTGCATACCCCCAACCGAACATCATCTCCATATAGGGCTCTGAGCCCTCAACATAGTACTTAGGTATCAGCCACTAAATTAGCACTCTGTAAATCCTCCATACGTCATGGAGTGTGATAGTAGCTTCCCCTATAGGGAAGTGAAAGCTAGACGTGGTGCTATGCCACCTCTCTATCAAAGTATACATGAGCGCATTATGCGCTTGTAGATGTAGCCAATGTCGTATGTGCTCTAGTCCGCATAGTGTGACAAGCCCCCACTCTACTGCCATCAACTCCTGCTCCAGTGCCATAGTCACTGGGTAGGCCTCCCTCGCCCGGAAGGTGATGGTATCCTCCTGCATCCAACCAAGCCTATGTCAGATATCAGATAGCATTTTGGGGCCTCAAAAAATGCCCCTCGTCTGTGCTGGGGCATCGACAAATGCTCTCGACCTCTTTCTTTCCCCTTCTCCCCCCTCTTTTCTTCTATTTTCAATTCAATCCGCGCAGACAATAATTGACCCTCGCAGACGGTGGATCTTTAGAAATGTCAGTCTACGGAGATGACGGTTTAGGCTGCTGCCACTTTTGCCACGCAGACGGCGAAGTTCAAACTCTGTCATCTTCACTGCGCTCTTTTTCCCTCCCCTACCCTCGTAGACGGAGATCGGTCGATCTCCATCTGCGTAGACACCGATCGCAGATCGGTCGTCTGCAAGGACGGTGGTCTGTCGGTCGTTGTCTGCATAAACGATAGTCAGGCGACCGCCGTATGCGCTCTGCGCCACCTTTTGAGCGCATTAATGACCCCTAAAACACCTAAAAAGAATTAAATACATAATTGACTAAGAGGTGATCGACTACTCACTGGTGGTCTTGCATCTGCAAGTCTCTGGTGTACCTGAACACGCTCTCTAAGCTGTGCACGCTCTCGCTCTGCTGCCATCGCTCTTTTCTTCTTCTCTCTTTTTGCTCTTTATGAGTGAAAATGACTTGTCTATGGGCCCCAATGGACTATTTATAGCCCCTTGGGACACGTTTCTTCTGTCTGTCTCCCCATTCCCCATTCTGGTCCCTATTTTTCTTTCATTTTAATTAGACACACCATGCAATTGGTCTGCTTTCCCCCTTTTTCTTTCTTTTTTGAGAAAATTTTATTAAAAAATTGTATATTTTCTATTATTTTCTCGAGGGGGCACACTCCTCCGCTCTCGCTGCCGTAGATTTTCCTGACCTCTTTGGGGCATCTTATTTTCTTTTTTTTTGACGTGACACCACTTTCGACGTCGCATCAAAGAGGGGCAAAATGTAGACGTCTAAAATCGTCCTTATATTAATTTAATTAATATTTTCATAACATTATAGTTAATTTTAATTAATTATATTTGTTATATTCTTCTATCTATTTAATTAAATATGATTCACTTTTCTTAGTATTTGAATTTAATTTAAATACTACCCCCTTTTATGTATTAAATTTTATTTAATACATTCCCCTTCATTAATCCCATTTAAATAAATTTTTAATTTATTTATTCCTCCACATGACTTAAATTTTTACTAAACTAAATTAATCTAAATTTTAAATTTAGATTAAGCTAATTTTAACCTAGATCCTACCCTACTTCACATCACTCTCACCAAACAAACCTATTCAATAATTAACTAAGATTAATTAGACTAATTTCTTGATTCCTACAATAATTAGTCCTAATTATTTGCTCACACGTGTGAGCAAATTTCTAAAAATACACTTTTCCAAATAATCCTTATTTGGTGCCAACAAGGTTTTTTACACCTATGATGACACATTCTTACACTTTCTAAAAGTGTTTCATTGGACTAAAACTCTTACACTCTTTTACACTCTCTTACAAGATCCTTCACATATGTACTTTAAGTACACTTTGACCCATCACATCTAAAGTTGCTCACACATGTGTGAGCAAAATTGGCCTTTTTCATGGCTTATGTGTCCCTCATGTGGCATCTATGTGGATGTCACATGAGCTCCACCTCATCAAAGCTCTCTCTCTCCTCTGAAAACTCTATAAATAGAGGCCTTTGTCAAGAGCAAATCATATCTCCCCTTTATGCATTGTTATCATGCTAGTATAGCTCTACAATTTCTTAGTACATTTTATATTTTATGTTCATTAATTTATATTTGAAATTTAGATACTACATATTAGGATTAATGGAATGAACTTAATTTCTTTTCATTGAATCTTGCATATCATTCTTAGCATAGTTTGCATTAATCATGTTCATACATTTGATGAAGGCTTGAGACAAGTTTCTCATACTTGCTCTTGAACTCTTCATTACATCCATTAGCTTGCATTTTAATTTTTTCATCCATCAATCAATCGTAGTAGGATTTTAGTATTGTGTTGGTAGAGCACACCCACAAACCTTCTCTAAGAGAAAATCAACAAGACATTGGGTGCCCTTGTTTAGCTCATTGGAGGTTATGATGGAGTCTTTTTGTTTTAAGAGTATGTTCTTAGATGTGTTAATATAGTTTATTGATGTATTTCTCTAATATTTGCATATCTGAGCGTGCTCCCAATAGGTTAGATTTCAGCATATACATTTTTAATAGATTCCCCTTCATTAATCCACTTTAAATAAATTTTTGATTTATTTATTCCTCCATATGACTTAAATTCCTACTAAACTAAATTAATCTAAATTTTAAATTTAGATTAAGCTAATTTGAACCTAGATTCTACCCTACTTCACATCACTCTCACCAAATAAACCTATTCACTAATTAACTAAGGTTAATTAGACTAATTTATTGATTCCTACAACAATTAGTCCTAATTATTTGCTCACACATGTGTGAGAAAATTTCCAAAAATACACTTTTTTAAATAATTTTTATTTGGTGTCAACGAGCTTTCTTACACCCATGATGACACCTTCTTACACTTTCTAAAAGTGTTTCATTGGACTAAAACTCTTACACTCTCTTACAAGATCATTCATATGTGTACTTTAAGTACACTTTGAGCCATCACATCTAAAGTTTCTCACACATGTGTGAGCAAAGTGGGCCTTTTACATGGATTATGTGTCCCTCATGTGGCACCTATGTGGATGCCACATGAGCTCCATCTCATCAAAGCTCTTTCTCTCTCCTCTAAAAACTCTATAAATAGAGGCCTTTGTCAAGAGAAAATCATATCTCTTTTTTATGCATTGTTATCATGCTAGTATAGCTCTAAAATTTCTTAGTGCATTTCATATTTTATGTTCATTGGTTCATATTTGAAATCTAGATCTTACATGTTAGGATTAATGGAATGAACTTAGTTTCTTTTCATTGAATCTTGCATATCATTCCTAGCATAGTTTGCATTAATCATGTTCATACATTTGATGAAGGCTTGAGACAAGTTTCTCATACTTTCTCTTGAGCTCTTCATTACATTCATTAACTTGCATTTTAAGTTTTTCATTCATCAATCAATCGTAGTGGGATTTTAGTATTGTGTTGGGAGAGTACACCCACAAACCTTCTCTAAGAGCAAATCAACAAGGCATTGGGTGCCCTTGCTTAGCTCATCGGAGGTTATGATAGTCTTTTTATTTTAAGAGTATATTTTTAGATGTGTTAATGTAGTTTATTGATGTATTTCTCTAATATTTGCATGTCTGAGCGTGCTCCCAACAGGTTAGATTCCAGCATATACATTTTTAATACATTCCCCTTCATTAATCCCCTTTAAATAAATTTTTAATTTATTTATTCCTCCACATGACTTAAATTTCTACTAAACTAAATTAATCTAAATTTTAAATTTAGATTAAGCTAATTTGAACCTAGATTCTACCCTACTTCACATCACTCTCACCAAATAAACCTATTCACTAATCAACTAAGGTTAATTAGACTAATTTCTTGATTCCTACAATAATTAGTCATAATTATTTGCTCACACATGTGTGAGAAAATTTCCAAAAATATACTTTTCCAAAAAATCCTTATTTGGTGCCAACAAGGTTTCTTACACCCATGATGACACCTTCTTATACTTTCTAAAAATGTTTCATTAGACTAAAACTCTTACACTCTCTTACAAGATCCTTCACGTGTGTACTTACAGTACACTTTGACCCATCACATCCAAAGTTGCTCACACATATGTGAGCAAAGTGGGCCTCTTGCATGGCTTATGTGTCCCTCATGTGGCACCTATGTGGATGTCACATGAGCTCCACCTCATCAAAGCTCTCTCTCACTCTCCTCCAAAAACTCTATAAATAGAGGTCTTTGTGAAGAGCAAATCATATCTCCTTTTTATGCATTGTTATCATGCTAGTTTAGCTCTAGAATTGCTTAGTGCATTTCATGTTTTATGTTCATTGGTTCATATTTGAAATTTAGATATTACATGTTAGGATTAATGGAATGAACTTAGTTTCTTTTCATTGAATCTTGCATATCATTCTTAGCATAGTTTGCATTAATCATGTTCATACATTTGATGAAGGCTTGAGGCAAGTTCCTCATACTTTCTCTTGAGCTCTTCATTACATCCATTAGCTTGCATTTTAATTTTTTCATCCATCAATTAATCGTAGTGGAATTTTAGTATTGTGTTAGGAGAGCACACCCACAAACCTTCTCTAAGAGCAAATCAACAAGGCATTGGGTGCCCTTGTTTAGCTCATCAAAGGTTATGATGGAGTCTTTTTATTTTAAGAGTATGTTCTTAGATGTGTTAATATAGTTTATTGATATATTTCTCTAACATTTACATGTCTGAGTGTGCTCCCAACAGGTTAGATTGTGATATACTTACCCCATACTCGCATGTGTATGGTTGTCTTATATGCGAATGTACTTGTTGATGTGTTGTTGTGGTAGAGGACGGAGACGTAGTTACTTGCTTCGGTGAGATTCACACGTTTGATCAATCCCTATCATTGATTGTGATATTATATTATGCATGTACATGTGTGGTCTTTGATGACAGGATTGCAGGTACAGGGCATCGTCTTCCCTGAATTGGCAGGAGTGAGTGTGCCCATAAATATTCGTCTCAATGGTAAAGAGGGGAGATAACATACAAATCTAAAACCCTAACCTAAGCCTAATCATCCTAATGTAGGATGAGTTTCAGTATGACTACCTTATCTGAATTTCTCTAGGTTAACAGAATTTGAATACCCTCTCTCTTGTGTTTGCGTGTGTTTTGCTTGATTATGTTTTCAAGTAATTTTTGGATTAATGAGTGTTTTTCCATATTCTGTGATTTGATGGATTATAGTTGAATTAATGATTTAATTATATCCTGAGTTTATTTTAAATAATTAATTAAATTAAAATATTTGAATATTATGATTTAATTAAATATTTAATTGAAAAACTATATTGTATGTGCTTATATGATTAATTAAATAATTAAATATTTGGTTGCATGCATTATTGTGACATAAATATTTAATCTATTTAATTAAATATTTTATTAA
>MU226028.1:1416450-1429493 GCA_018584345.1 Thuja plicata
TCTAATTTGAGTTGTGGCAATAAAGGATATTTTATTTAATTAATTGGATTTACTTTCAATTTTCAAGTTGAGTTAAACTAGGGATTGACTTGGGAGTTGTCATTCACCTTTGCATATTTTGGGGAATTTGAATCTCTTTAGGGGAATTGGTCATTCATTCTCTCAGAACAGGTTTTTGAGAATTAGAGAGCTCTTGGTGATTTTCGAGGTTTTTAAAGAATTGTGGATTGTTGTGGATCTTGGTTGCTTCAAGGTTTCAGGTTTTCTATTGCTTGTGTGTGTGTGTGTGTGTGTGTGTGTGTGTGTGTGTGTGTGTGTGTGTGTGTGTGTGTGTTCAGATCTACATTGTGCCAGATCTGTGGTTGAATTGGGCTTGAGGGTTTCAGATCTACTTTCATTCTCCAAGCTACATTCTTCTCTTTCTTGCATTGGATTAAAGGTAGGTTTCATTTACCTTGCATGGTTCAAATTCGTAGATCTGAGGTTTTCAGTGACGTTTTAATGCATGTCCTTAAATTTGGTCTTTAAATAGATTATGAATGTTTTCTATATTTTTGGGTGTTTCTAGAAATCCTAGGTCTATTTTTCTATTATTTTCTATCATCTTAGCATCGTAGGGTTATGCTGTCAAAATTTCAGAAAGAAATTCCCTCTAGTTCTCCTATAAAATGAAAAATTAAACCCTTGATATAGTTGGTACTATAAAAGAAATCAAATTTATAGTCAAACGATGTTTCATTGTTTTTCAAGGTTTTTTAAGGAGCTTGGATCTATGATTTTTGTAATTATATATTCTCTATTATAATACAAACATGCTATCAAAATTTCGTACTTAGATCTCTTACAAAACTCCTATAAATTGAAAAATCAATCTGTCATATAGTTTATACTATAGAAGAAAAAAAAATATTTGGTACCTATGTGTTTCATTGAAAAAACAATTAAATCAATTGAAAATACCCACCCTCTGTTTTTACACAGACTGGTGAAGAAAAAAAATAAATTCTCCTTTTTTATTTCTGTTTTCAGAATTATTGATTTAAAAAAAAATAACACCTTGTTTAATAAGAAATGCAGTTGATGCATTGTATTTGGGAATTAAAAATAAATAAATAAAAATAAAAGTAAAAAAAAATAACTAAAAGTGCAGTTGAAAAAATCGCAATTGATTTTAAAAAAAATTAAATAGAAATTTTTTTAAAAAATTGTGTTGGGGTGGTGGGACCCCATCCCCACCCCCCACGGCACCATAGGTCGCGCAGTCTACGGACTGCCTTGGCAACCCGTGCTACCGGCGGTAGTCTCGGGACTGCCCTGCGCAGGTGGCAGTATAGAGGGGGGGCCCGCGGGGGACCCACTCCCCCCAAACGTCTTTTTAAATATTTTTTTTTATTTAAAAAAAAAAATTATTTAATAAGCTCGATATTAATTAATGTGTTTTGTTTTATTTTAGGGTTTAATTTAGTTAATACTTATTTTAATTAAGTTTAGTTAATTTGGATTTTATTTAAAAGTTAAGTGATGTAATTATTTATTTAACTTATATTAAATGGTATTTAATTATTAATAAATAAACTATCATTTTATGATTTATTTATTAATTTATGGTAAGTTATTTAAATAGGAAATTGGTTAGTTAATTTAATTGTTAATTATGTTAATTAATGATTTAATTAATACATTTCATTTGTGGTTTTAATTTAATATATATTAATTGTTCATTGTAGCTAATGTGATAATTATCAATTTGAATTAATATTTGCAATATTGAATTTTGAATTGATGTATAAATATATCGACTATTAGGTGCAATTAATTTAATTAATATATTATATTAATTACTTAGCAAAGATGTAAATGTGTAATTTACATCAAACAAGATTGATTTTAATTATGTAATTATGAGGTAACTCGAAACCTTAAAATTGAATCTATTAGTGAATGAACGAGTTTATCGTATGCATGTAGATAGTTTAAGTAGATGAGAAATGTTATCCATGTATGTTCAATTTTAAGTCATTTAAGATGTTTTGCTTTTTATGCATCTGTATGGTTCTTGTGCTTGTATATGTTGTTATGTGGGACATTAGATGACCTAGGATGTATACAGAGGCTGGGGGGTGTAATTTATCTATTTATGTTACTTTGTGACGTGTGTGCTCTTTGCTATTACCCTAAACTGACCATGATGACCCTTTCGATTATGTACCTGTATGTGTACCTATGTGTAATCGTTCCTATTATATGGGATACTGATTTGTGGTACACTAGGGTTGTGACCTATGCTAGATCTGTTGGGATTTCTGAGCCTAGGGTAGGTTACCTAGATGCGTAGTAGGAGGTGGCTTGCAATAAGTTATGTGTCCGTAAGAGACTACTGGGTTGCTTATTGTGGAATTTCTTAATAAGAGATAATTAAAGACATATTTGGGATATTAAAATGAATTAATAAGATGTGTCCTCACCCATGCTTGTGTGCTAGTATAGGCTAAGATGGTTTGGAGAAGATGTTAGTTTCCCTGCGAGGTATCTGACATAGTTAGTGGGCCTTGTCAGTATGAGAGGACATTAGCTCTGTGTATGGTCACTTGGGTGCCGAAATAGATTGTGATTATCTGGGCTGAACTTAAGGGTAGACCTACATGATGACACCTTCCTATACACATGCTAGATTTCCTACGTTGTCAGTTGTCTCTGGATTAGTGAGTCTTACCTTTTGTGATGATTAGTACACCGGATTAGAGAGCTATCAAGGTCCCTTGCTTAGCGGTTATTTCTTCTTAATTTTGGATATCCAATTGGGATCTGTTGTTATCTCCTCAGCACGGTGGGGTAGACCTTTGTGGTTCCACATGGACGGGTGGTAGTGATTCTTTACCCATTGAGATTCGACGTCCTTGTACCAGGTGCTTGATGGTTCTTTGCAGATGAGCTCTTTATGTTTCTTCATCTTTTATTATGTAATATGATTATTGTATATCTTGTATTAGAGTATCGCATGTGATACCTAATCTAGAAATTGTAATAGTAAGTAGTTTAGAGTGATTACTACATACCCTACGACATGTGCAGTGGATGTGAGTTATGGTGGTTTCATGGTTATCCATGAGGTTTGTAATTATGGTTATGTAAGTTGTACTTGTTATGTTTAATCAGATGGAATCTTTTGTTATATTGTTAGTTGTGTTTTTCTTTAAGTAATTCAACGTCATGGGACCCTTGAGTCGTGTAATCTATGTGAGTGTAAGACATGTGTATAAATGGTAATCACTTCCGCATGGTTGTATGTTTCTCTATGTTAACTTTAAAAAAAATTATTCAGAACACATAGTGACATGTTCTAGGTTAATCTCTCTTGGGTTCCCTGGCGGGGCGTTACAAGCTCCACCTCATCAAATCTCTCTCTCTCCTCCAAAAATTCTATAAATAGAGGTCTTTGTCAAGAGCAAATCATATCTCCCTTTTATGCATTGTTATCATGCTAGTTTAGATCTAGAATTGCTTAATGCATTTCATGTTTTATGTTCATTAGTTCATATTTGAAATCTAGATATTACGTGTTAGGATTAATGGAATGAACTTAGTTTCTTTTCATTGAATCTTGTATATCATTCTTAGCATAGTCTTGCATTATCATGTTCATACATTTGATGAAGGCTTGAGACAAGTTCCTCATACTTGTTCTTGAGCTCTTCATTACATTCATTAGCTTGCATTTTAAGTTCTTCATCCATCAACTAGTGGAATTTTAGTATTGTGTTGGAAAAGCACACCCACAAACTTCTCTAAGAGCAAATCAACAAGGTTTGGGTGCACTTGTTTGGCTCATCGAAAGTTGTGGTGAAAGGTTCTTGTTTTATATTTTATTATAAACATGCTAACTTCTTGAATCTTTATTTCTAATGACTAACTCTAACGTTTGCATGTTTTAGTGTTGTCTTTACAGGTATACTTTTTATCATATACAGATGTTTTTATTTCTGTTGTTTTTCTATTTAGATGGTTTTCAATTGGATTTATGATATTTTTGGCTTGTGGGTTTAAATGAATATTTATGGTAAATATTCATATTAATAATTGCACCTTTGATAAGGTTAAAACATTGATATATTAAATATATAGTTGTTTAATAATTAAATATTAATTAAATGTCTATATTTAATTAATTGATTTAATTATTAAGTCTTAATTTAATAATTGAGATTTAATAAATATTAAATCCAAAAATTGTAATTAATTGTGCAAATTGAATTATTAGATATTACATTAAGTTGCATGATGAATTTATTTAATTTAATTAAAATATTCTCATGCATTTTTGAATTATGACTTTGATTTTAAATTATAAAGTTAAGTTGTGCATTGTTTTAAGTGAAATTGAAATTAAAGTATTTCTTTTAATTAAAATTTAAATCCTAATTAAAGTTGCATTCTTTTCCAAAACCTAATTACCTAATTCTCTATATATCTGAATGAAAGTCATTTGGAGGAATTCAATTAGGTGGAAGGAGAATTGTGGGAGTTGAAAAATTTACGTAAAGCTTAGGAGTATTTTGGATTCGTGCTTGCTTCGGGATTGTATTAGATCCGTTCATCAGTTATTAAGGTAGGATTTTAGAACTTGATAATTCTAGTTGTTCAGGTCCATGCCTTCTATACATCTGAGCTACTGGGATCATGTGTTTGAAACTTCCTTGTTTGATATTGTGTGTTTAAATTGCTTAAAATTTGAGGAATAGGCTATTGGATTATTTCTATGGTTTTTCCTTCATGTTGTATGTCAGATTTGGGATTAAGGGTTTCATTAAATTTCTCTAGTTGTGAAATGGGCATTAGGGTTTTCAGATTTGTGCAAAACTTCTTCTTATAGTTGAAAATCATGTTTGATTACCCAATAGCTATTTGGCTGCATGGAAACTGAACAATAGAGGATAATTGCATGCAATGAGTTCTTTTGAATATTAATATTAAATGCTTATTGATTTCCTTGTATAAATCAATTACATGGTTTTAGAAAATCCTTCTATATTCTTCCTTTAGAGCTATTTGTCGAAAAGTATATCTCTATTATTCGAAATATAGAATTTTATCAATTTATTGTTAAAAAATAATAATAAATAAAATTGTTAATGCTGCTGAAATTTTAAAAAAAATAAAATCTGGTATTTTTAGTTATTTATTTTCTAAATTAAAAATAATAATATTAAATGGCTTTGGGAAAAGAATAAAATTAAAAAATATATATATAACAAACAAAATGTTTGTTATTAAAAGAAAGTTTTAAAAAAATATTTATTTATTTTTAAGGTGGCGAGGGCCACAACCTCCCTCAGCCACTGTCGTAGGAGGTACCTTGCAAGTACGACCCTGCGGGCTCTACGAACCCGTGGGGTTCCCACGGTGGGAACCACGGGGGCCGCAGAGCCCACGTGCTCCATAGGTCAAGCCCATAAAAAGGCTACGGGAATTGTGGGGTGAGGCTGAGACCCCCCCAAAAAATATATATTTATTTTAAGTTTGATTTTTCATTTTTTGAGTTTTTAATTAAATGTTATTTTTACTTTATTTTTATTAATATAAATTTAATATGTTTATATTTATATATATAGTTTTCAAATTAATTTTTAGTTAATTTAATTATTAATTATTAATTATATTTCTGTTAAGTTAAATATAGTAATTATAAATGCTTTTATTTATTTTATGTTATTGTATAAATGGTACATGTTTAATAGATTTTTATTTTAATAAACATATTAAGATAATTGAGTATTGTTCTTTAGTTGATTTTCATTATGCATATATATGTATTTGATTTAATGGATTTCTTTTTGTGTATTTTTTTATCATTGTTTATTGGGGTGTTAGGTTGACTTTTAGGTTATGAAACCAGAGGTTTTGGGGTTTTATTCTCTATGGTGTCTTGCGTGTTTTTAGTGCATGTTATATTTGATGTCATATTGGTTCGATTTCCTTTACCAACCTTGTTCAATTTAAGCCTAAATTTATACGATCTATTGGGGGTACTTTTGTGGTTTTGGTTACTTGGGAACTGTTAGAGTATCTAATCTTTACTTGTATTTTAAATAGGAGATTCCTATGGAATCCCTACATGTATTTTGTCCTCTAGTGGAAGGCCAACTCATTTTATGTAATTCCTAATAAGGAAAGTAGTTTATTCCTCTTTAAGAGGATTTCGACACATGTCACACACACTTATGAATGGTGGCATTCATAGACTGGAGTTACATTCCAACTCCTCTCTCTCATCTCTATTTAAGAGATGCTCCTCTCTCATTTCTCATAATGCAAGGATGAAGAATGATCCATGAAGAAGTTCTTGTAATATGCATCTTGCACTCTTTCTCTCTCTCTTTTCTCTCTTTAGGCTATGGCCTCATTCATAATATCACAAAGGGGTTTTTCTTTGTTTTTTCCCTTATAAAATATCTTGTCTTATTTGTCTTTGGCTCTTTTGATGAATGCTCTTGAATCTGGTTTTCTCATGGTAACATTTCTCTCTTACCTAGCTCTCTTGGATTGTTTATGTTCATGTGCTCTTCCATTATTATTTCTTACATGGTATCAGAGCAGGTTACTAATCCTCATTTTAAGTAGGAAGGGGTTGAAGGTTACCATCCATGGAGCACTCCTTGCTTGGAGATTTTTATCTAATCTAGATGGTTTTGCAATTTTAACACTTTATTGTAGATTTAACATTGGTTGCAGGTTTTCCTTTCATTTTTTTTATTCTAACTTTTTTTCTTAACTAGTTCTGGATGGCTTGCCGCCAGACCTAAGTTTATTTATCTAGAATTCTAACCTTTTTTTAGTTTGGACGGTTCACCGCCAAACCCATTACTTTTTTTTACTTCCTTGATATCTTAGTTTCATATATGCATTAATCTTTAAAGCTTATGGTTTTACCCTTTGTCAGGAGACCGCAAGAGTTTCAAAATGCCTATTAATCAATATTATTGAACTACAAAAAATATATTTGTCCTTCATTATTTTGATCATTGTTAATGTTGTTTAAAAGGCATGCATATTGACAGTTAATTTAGTTTCAATAAATTTTTTTTAACTTTTTGCTCACATCAAATCAACTTATATTTATAACTTCAAAATTGATTACATTTCGATGCATGTTGCTCTAATATCAAAATGCAACTTTTCATTATTGTTCTAACTCTATTTTCTAGTGTTTTCTGTCCATTCTGCTTTCATGCCTCTGATTCTTCTATGTCCACTACTCTGAAGTTGTCCCCTTCAGATGTATACCCACTTGGGTCTGGTATTGGTGCCCCGGTGGAATATTGTATTATCAGTAAAATAGCATCAAGCACGACTAACACTTTTGTCATTATCTCTTATGTGAGCATGCAAGCTATGTGAGTTAGTTCATATCATAGATAACCTCGATCTCTGTTTGCTAAACCGATCTTCGATATGTCAAGTAACCGAACCATCAATATCTTGGTTTCTAATTCATGGCTTGGGATTATTCCTCTCACCCATGCCCTTGACCGATGCAAGTCATACTTGTTGATTTCTTTGTCTAATATCAGTGGTGTCACGTACTCTTGTTTCACGCACCTCTGCGCTATAGCCATCATTGTCTCATATTCTGGCAGGAGATCATATATATTTGACAGAAAATACTCCCACAACTTGGGAGTGGTATATACTTCTGGGTGCTTGTGGGATGAGCACACCCTCTCCGATCACTCTTCGTACTACAGTTTCCACCTCTCTTGGAATTTCTTCAAATGGCACTTTGAAAAAATGCCTTAAATAAGCTGCAGATATGGGGACTTCCCACATTGTCATCAGGATTTTGATTCGTAGGTTTCATGGTTGGTAATCCATCCGCGCTCCTCTGGCTTCCTGCTTTTTTCAGCATCATTCACCTAGTTCAGTTTTTTTTCTTTCTTTTCTCTCTTATTCCTGCTTCTCATTATATCAGTTCTTTAATTTTCAGCATGTTATTTGGTTCTATCATATTTATCTCTAAATTAAAATAAAATAAAAATAACTAAGATAAATCTAAAAGAGATAAATCTAAATGCATATTCATATCTTGTTGTCTTTCTTCAACTATTATCAATCATGTTCATTCATCTTAGCTAGTCTTTTTTAGTTGTTTTTTTTTCTTTCTCTTTTTTACCTCCCTTTCTCCTCTTCACGGCTTTGTGGTCTTCTATCACCGCAAAGCTTCTGCCTTCTCCTTCACTGGTCTCAATATTTTTTTGGTCACTTGCACAACCTTCTTGCTCACAGCTTCTGTTGAAAGCAAGTAGTATTTATCAGTATTTATGCTTTGTTATATCAAAGTTCTTAGCCTTCTATACCTTTGTCGTGTTCTTCAACCTGCAAAGTCCATTCATATATGACTA
This sequence comes from Thuja plicata, assembly GCA_018584345.1. Lineage (NCBI taxonomy): Eukaryota > Viridiplantae > Streptophyta > Pinopsida > Cupressales > Cupressaceae > Thuja > Thuja plicata. The sequence continues at coordinate 1,424,847 of MU226028.1, forward strand.
TTGTTTCCAGTTATGTTTTTTTTAGCCGATTATTCCTCTTGGCTAGATTTTGGCTCAATTTTGACTTGGTCAATCTTTTTTGTGCTCTCTTTCTGCTCTTTTTTCTCTCTGTGCCCTTTGTCTTCTCTGCGCATCATTATCTCTATGCTAGTTGTTGTTTTTAGTTATATTTTATTTCGTTGATCTGTAATTTTGATTTTAAAAGATTATAATAGTAAAAATTTGATATCATTTATTTTTTCATTTGTAACGCCTTTTCTTTGTCTCGCACCTGCTTCATCTCTCCCTCTCCTTTCACTGCCTACCATTATTCTTGCTCTGCAGCTACAAATGGACACATGGACTGTCCTCATCAGGTATCTTATGCACAACTTAGCCTCAAGCACAGAGTATCCATTACTATGCTCTTTCAAAGCCTCTGCCTCTTTCGGTCCATGGTGAAATCTCAGCATCTCAGAACAGCAGTCATCATTAAATTATATATTCTTATTATTTCCCATTCATCGCCCCTTTTTCATTGTTTCTCTCTCGGTTCGGTTCTCCAGTCTCTGTTCCTTATTGGTCTGCTTATTTTTTTAACTTTGCAAACCTTTAGTTTTGGTCTTTTTTTTGTTTCTGAATCATTGCCCTCTGTCTCATTTTCCTTTCCATCTGCTACAATTCGGTTTCATTTTCCTTACTACCGTAGATAGTGTACAGTTCATTTCCAACTTTGCCATATTTCTTTTTATAGTTCCTTCCAATAATGGAATGTGTAAGTATAAGTTATAATCAAATGTGTTCTATTGTGGGTCATTAAGATAGGTTGATCAAACTTGACTATCATCTTATTTTATACCCTTCACTGCAATCTTTTTACTTTTATTTGCCTTGTTGCGCAGGGTATTTTCATCAACCAATTGCTATGCTTGGATATATTTATTTAGATATAACCGTTTCTCTGTATCATTTCTTGTCCCCTCTGAGACAGGTCTCTTCTCAGTATTATAAGTCAAAAAGGAGAGGAGGACAAGCGCAACATTGGTTTGTTTTATGCTCCTCCCAACTTGTAACGCTTTCTTCTTTTTATTATTTGAATGAAGGCAGGCTAGTCAAATGGCAGTATAGCATATGAAAGTATGGCAGATTAAAAATTATAACTCTCTGCACTTTTCCACATTATATCATTGCATATCATTACTGTCAGTCGTATCATTTTTTTTAATATATATAACTGCAAGTTAATCATTTTTTACCAGGCTTATTATTCTTTCTTGCAGGTTAATCCATTTTATTTAAAAATAGTTGCAGGTTTTTCTTTATTTTAACGGTTTTTTATGTTGTCAATTTATCATTATTCTATTTTGCAGGCTTATCATAAATCCTTGTTCTATTTTTTTTTAGCAAGTTTTATTCACATTTGCTTATTAAAAAAAATTAATTAATTAAAATTTATAACTCATTTTATTCAAATTTGTTTAAACGAAAAAAATTTAAATGATCAAACAAATTTTTCCTTTAATATCTTTTAAAATCGTTTAAATCTATTATAGATTTTATCGTTATAAATAATTTTCCATTGTCATTTCGTTATTTAGCTGCAATAAAATTTTGTTTCATCATTTAAACATTAAAATTTATTTTTTATTTTATTTTTTTTTAATTATTAATTTGCTTGTTCAAATTAATTTTCTTGCATATTTTTAGTTAACATTAGTTTTTTTTTCAAGCCTTTATTAATTCAATTAACATTTTAATTACGTAAATTCACTTTTTTAAAGTTTTAAACAATAAAATAAATGTTCTTATTATTATTTTATAATTCAAATATTAAAACTTTTTTTATAACTTATTATTTCATAATATTTTAACTTATACTATATTTTAATCTAATAATTGTTTTTTTAATTGTTAAGTCTCTGAAAAAGTTAATTAAAATTTTGTTTTGTCATTTAAACAAAATTTTCATTTAAAAAAAGTTTTATTAATTTTTTTTGGGTTAATCCATCTTTGCGTTAAATTGCTTTACATTGCATATTTTTTGTCTATTATTTACTGTATTAAATCTCATTTTGTGAATATATTATCTCAGAGTCTGGAATTCATTTACATAGTTTTTGTTCTCCGTTGTCTTTACTTTAAGCAAAAAAAATTAATTTTTTAATATTAAGCATCTTGCTTATTCCTATGTTTAACACTCTGTTAAACTGCAATACACTTTGTAATTCTCTATATTATTTACTATTAGATCTCTCCTTTGTTCAAATCAAATTTATTTTATTGTTAATTATACCTTTATTTAAACTATAGACTTTAGTATTCTGTTTACTCAATTAATCTGGGTATTTTCAATTATAAATTTCTTTTCGATCAAGTAATTATGTTCTATCATCTATTTCAAATTAGTTCTCATGTTCACCATTAATGGAGTTTCCTACCTGATATCCATAACATTAATGTTGCTCTTCTTTTATCTATCTTTTTATCTTCAATTCTTCAGGATTGTGAGATTATCTTACACTATTGCCTTCATGAGTATTATTACTTGTTTTATTGATGAACTTGCATAGTTGAAATTTATGCTTTTAGAGCATTTTGTTCCATTTGTAAGCTGCACTAGGATGCACTTACTTCAGTTGATGTTGATCAACTTGTTTTATTGATGAGCTTGAATAGTTGCAATTTATGCTTTTAGAGCATTTTGTTCCATTTGTAAGCTGCACTGGGATGCACTTACTTTAGTTGATATTGATCAACTTGTTTTATTGATGACCTTGAATAATTGCAATTTATGCTTTTAGAGCATTTTGTTCTATTTGTAAGTTGCACTGGGATGCACTTACTTCAGTTGATGTTAAGCATTTTGTTCCATTTGTAAGTTGCACTGGGATGTACTTACTTTAGTTTATATTGATCAACTTGTTTTATTGATGACCTTGAATAGTTTCAATTTATGCTTTTAGAGCATTTTGTTCCATTTGTAAGTTGCACTAGGATGCACTTACTTCAGTTGATGTTGATCAACTTGTTTCATTTGTAAGTTGCACGGGGTTGCACTTGCTTCAGTTGATGTTTATCAACTTGTTCCATTTGAAAGTTGCATTGATGATTATTTATTATGTTCCTCAGTGAGAGGATGATTTTTCATGGGCTTCCCTACTGTTTCACATTTTCTTGAAGGCAATATGTTATTACTTCTCATAATCCTGTCTTATGGTTCACATCGGTAAAACATGCTTGGAAAATTAGGACCTTATGTTACCTTGGTGCTTGATTCATTCTTTCTTATTATTTTTCATTGCCTCTCTCATCTTTCTTTGATTAATATACTAACATGATAATGCACTGCATTCTTCATTGCTCAAACTGTGAGTCATGCAGGTTGTGGAGTAATTAACCATTCACTTACAGTGGGATGACTCATTAGTGGATTGTCTATATCCATGTGATTCATGCAATGTTGATGTAGGTTTCATTAGTTGGCCTTTTCTATGGTCATTTATGTATTAGTATATTTCTTTCATGAGAGCATTGATCAATTCCATCGTACCTATCTTTTTCATTTTGAACCTTTGAGTTTTTTCTCTATCTTGATATCATGTTAGCTCCATTGGATTTTGGTGAACACTTTCAATTATCTTTATCTCTATGAGAGTTTCCTTAAATTATACTTTGATGTTTCAAATTACACAATATATACTAACTTGTATATGAGATTGAATTCTACTTGTGGATAGTTGTCTTGTTTCTTGTTTCTTGTTCTATGTTTCAGGTGATCCATCAAGGCACACCAAATACATCAATTCATTTCCACATGTCCTATGAATCACAAGACTACTTGAATATGTGCATATACTTCTACTTGAATAGATTTAAAGGGCTCATCCACTTCTCTTGGCTCTAACAAAGCTACTTGTTCATCACGTTTCTAGAAGACCACTTGAAAATTTGAAGACAGTACAATTTCTTCATTATATTGAAGATCAAGTTGTAGATTTCTGTAAAAATTGGGTTTCATACCCCTTGATTGTAAACACCCCAAGTAAAGATTAAAGGGGGGTGTTAGAGTATCTAATCTTTACTTGTATTTTAAATAGGAGATTCCTATAGAATCTGTTGGTGCCCAAAAATGCTGAATTGAATTTCCTTTGGACTTGCCAATCCAATGATGGTAAATCCAATTATTTCTGGCCAACTAACGGGAATGATCGATTATGATCCTCTTCCCCTGCACTTCTGGCTCTGCAGGACCAAGGCGGGTGAACCTTCACCTAAACAGGCTTTCTATAGCAGATAACTTGTGTATGGAACTCAAACTTCTGTCTCTCAAAGCATGGCAAGTAGGCTTGAATAAATCAAATTGTAAGCAATATATCATAAACTGTAAACTAAAATACTTTGAGTAATTGAAAGAATGTTTAGTAAATATGTATGTAAATTAAAATAAATAGATAGATAAGATATCACAAAACTATAACAATGAACTGAATAACTATAATCCAAATAATGATTAGACCAGTGCCTTATTCTATCACGAGAAATAGAGTCAAGATCATTCCAATCTTATGTTGAACCTCAGAGATAGTTTTACAAGAAAACTTATCACTTCAAAGGTGTTATGGAATGTACATGCAACCTAAAACAAATTCAGAGATATTTCAAAAAGGT
>MU226028.1:1430190-1446524 GCA_018584345.1 Thuja plicata
TATCAGCATCATCTTTGTAGCAGGTTGAAATTCCAGCATTTTCTGAAAGCTTCGATTAGTTAGTTCTATTTATTTGTGTCATAAAGCTTCCTTCCTTTAAGTTTTTTTAGTATGGAGAAACTTTCTTTTTGATAATGGATTGGGACATCTAAATTCTCAAAATTTAGGGTGCCACCAGAATCCATACATGCATTTTGTCCTCTAGTGGGAGGCCAACTCACTTTATGTAATTCCTAATAAGGAAAGTAGTTTATTCCTCCTTAAGAGGACTTCGACACATGTCACACACACTTATGAATGATGGCATTCATAGATTTGGGAGTTACATTCCAACTCCTCTCTCTCATCTCTATTTAAGAGATGCTCCTCTCTCATTTCTCATAATGCAAGGATGAACAATGATCCATGAAGAAGTTATTGTAATGTGCATCTTGCACTCTTGCTCTCTCTCTCTTTTCTCTCTTTAGGCTATGGCCTCATTCATAATATCACAAAGGGGTTTTTCTTTGTTTTTCCCCTTATAAAATATCTTGTCTTCTTTTTCTTTGGCTCTTTTGATGAATGCCCTTGGATCTGGTTTTCTCATGGTAACATTTCTCCCTTACCTAGCTCTCTTGGATTGTTTATGTTTATGTGCTCTTCCATTATTATTTCTTACAGGAAACAATGTTCCTGTATGGGTAGGAATTAGTGTTTAGGTCTATGTATACCTTCGTGATATTATTTTGAGCCTAGATAGGTTAACTAAGTGTATAGAGGGGAAGTGGCTTGCAATGGGGGCTAGGGCCGTAAGTGGATACTAGGGTAACTCATTGGCAAGTAGCTTAACAAGTGACAACATGAAATATTAAAGGGGTTTTAGAATATATTAACAAGATGTTCTGAGTCTTTGCCCATGCCTTGGGTTCTATTACAGGCTAGGATGGGAGTTAGACTCCTTGTCTCTATGAAAGGATTACTAAGCAACGTAGATTCACTTAGGGGCTAGGGTCCACAGAGGACTACTAGGGTAACTCAAGGGTAGACTTATGTGATGAAACTTTCCTATATGCATCTTAGGCTTTCCTACATATGTCGGGTGCCTCTAGTATTGTGTAGATTCTTTATTGTGTTTTAGCAAGCTTCTAGGATCTTCATATGTGTATCTTTATGATGTCTTATATACCTTTTATTTTTCCTTCTTATTGTATACTCGTGTGAGTGGGTCTAATGTTATCTCCTCATCACAGTGGGAGTGGACCTTTGGTTCCATGAGGTCGGGTGGTAGTGATTCTTTTACCATTTGAGATCTGATGATCTTCTTCATGCTTGGATGATCCTTTTTGCAGTTATACCTTCTATTCTTCTAGAGACTTGTTCATTTTCATGAGTTTTATACTTGTATCTTATTTGTATATTGGTTGACATCCATTCAGATGACAGATTGTATTGGTATTTATTATTGCATACCCTGCGACTTGTGCAGTGAATGTTAATTCATTCATGTATACCTTGGGTATCAGTTGTATATGTGATCTTATCTATAAGATGTATATTATGGTTTCAGTTGATGTATCTTTTATGTTAGTTCTTTATAGTTATTATTCATAGATTAGTTTGCTTAAGTAATTCTACATCAAGGAACCCTCAAGATTTGTAATTTATGTTTGAGTTGCATTTATGAGTATGTTATGTGTTTCATTGTTTTGCTTTTGCATTGTTATCATTATTATTTGTAAACATTTTTAAAAATTATATTTTTAACAGAGTTGCATATTTAGGTTATATTCTCTTGGGTTCCCTAGCGGGGCATTACACACAGTGTGGGGTCGGGGCCCTAAGTGGCTAGTACCAGGAAAACCCATTGTCAAGTTGTCTTAATCAAGTGAAAACATTAATAAACTTATTGGGATGGGATAACACATTAAATAAGATAAATTAATTCTTCTCCCATGCCATTAGTGCTAGTACATGCTAAGGATGGGAGTGGGAGAAGGTGCTTATATGTTGGCACAATCGAATAACCTTGTCCTCACGAAAGGTGTTCGGTTCTACATGTGCCTACTTGGGGACTGAGGCTCAGAGTGGCTAGTACCAAGGTAACCTAAGGGGTGAGGTCTATGTGATGAAACTCACCTAGCATGTATCTTAGGGTCCCTACCAATGTAGTCATGCCTCTGGAGGTCTTTGTGATTCTTGTGTATTTTTTGTTATGATATGTTTTGGGGAAGGTTATTACTACCTTGGGAGTATCCCAGTTATTTCCTTCTTGCGTGGACCTAAATTTCTCTCTCCTATCATAGGGGAGTGGGCCTTTTTGGGATCCATGTTGTTGGGTGGTTAATTATTTCTTTGTCAATGTATTGCTCATGGTGATTTGGATGTTCCTTTCTTATGCTTCCTTAAGATTTGCAGATAAAGACTTTTTCAATGTATTTATCATTTGTAATAAAAGTAATGTATCTATGTTGATGTATCTATGACCTCCTAAAAGGATGTGATCATAATAATTCTTTGATGTACTTCAATTTATGTAAAGGGATGGGTAGCTTTAGAAGAAAGGTAAGGGGAAAAGATCTCTTTTATGTAACTTGTATACTTGGTGAAGAAATAGTTTTTTAATGTTTTATGAAACTCTTGAATGTAAGTTAGGATTATGATGATTCATTAATGTATGAATGTGATGGTATACAATTTATTTAAGAAAGGAATATGCCAACATGTGTGATTGGTAAATAAATAATTGATACTTAGGCATATGAATTATTTACATGTATAAAAATATTATATTTTAAAGGAAATGTTGGTAGTATCAACGTTAGGGAACCTGGGGAGGACCCGAGTTATAAGAATCTTAATGTCATTAAGTATGTTAACTTCACAAATCATTTTATAGTAACTCATGATGTTAAAAAAAAGTTATTGACTTGAAACTTTAGAGGCCTGAAGCCTTGTTCTTCTGGGTTCCCTGGTGGGGCATGACAACAACCAGATGGGTTTGCACTGATAGAGAACAAGGACATGGTGTGCAATTTACAAAAGGAACTATATGGATTGAAATAAGAACCTAGAGCATGGTATGAGAGGCTACAATCTTATCTTTTTAAGATTAATTTCATAAGAACAAGTGAAGATAGTAATATGTACTTGAGGGTTGAAGGTGATAAGATAATGTTAGCTGAAGTGTTTGTGGATGACATAATTTTTGGAGGAAATGATGACATGAGCTTGGAGTTTAATGAAGAGATGAATAAAGAGTTTTAGATGTCAATTATAGGAGAAATTAAGTTCTTTATTAGATTGCATATTTCACAACTAAAAGATGGTATCTATATTAGTCAGTCCAAGTGCATAAAGGAAGTACTAAAGAACTTTGGAATGGAAGATTCCAAGTCAATTAGAACCCCCATGGTGACAAGATTCAAGCTATCTAAGGATGATGAATCAAGTGTAGTGGATGCAACTCTATACATATCCATGATTGGTAAGTTACATTATGTTGTTCATAGTAAACTAGATATTGCACAAGCAGTATAAATAGTGGCCAGATTTCAAGCTAACCCTAAGGAATCACACATAGTAGCAGTGAAGAGGATATTCAGATACTTAAAAGGAACATAAGACTATGATCTTTGGTATGCTCACAAAGGTGATTTCTCTTTAAGTATTTTTACTGATGCAGATTGGGCAGGAAACATTGATGACAGAAAGAGTACAAGTGGAGGATCTCTCTTCCTAGGAGAAAGACTTGTATCATGGACAAGTAAGAAGAAAACTTGCATCTCCCAATCTACTACAAAAGCTTAGTATGTAGCAGCAGCTATCAATTGTACACAAATTGCATGGATGAAGTAGATCTTAGAAGGTATCAAAGAGAAGGTAGTTGTGTTAGAATAAATTTAGAATAACTGAGAAGGGGGGTGAATCAGTTATCCTCAGGTCTAGATGTACCAATTGAAAATTTATAGCACTTTAAACAACTCATATCTGCTCGGCAGTAATAGCATAAGTCAACATCATAAATATGCAGTTTATTGTTCAAATGTAATCAGCTTATAGAAACTTAACAGTAAAACACAACATAAACATTCACACAAGTTGACACCAATATTTAACATGGAAACCCAATTTGGGAAAAAACCACCAATAACATGCTATCAAGTTTTCACTCTTTTGAAGTGAGCTCTGTTAGGAGCCAACCCTATTAAAGGTTACAAAACACATTGCTAGATGTGACCTAGTTAAAGGATTTAATCACCCTGTTAGGAGTGGCCTTGTTAGAGGACTTAGAACACTCTACCTGAATGTCACCTTGCTCAAAGGATTTATACAATGACTGTTAGGTCAACCTCGTTAAAGGATTTTGACTGATACATTGGTTAGAAAGTAATCAGTAGGTGTGATCTGATACATACAACTTACTTTGCAAATCCAGATCCAATTCTGCTCTAATGCTAATTCACTGATTGGCCTCCATTCTCATTTCAATCTTTAGATCTCCTTGGGAATCTGTCAAGCAATCACATATGCAACTCTTTGCTTCTGTGCTCAGCCTTCTTTATTAGATCATGTCAGTCAGTCAATTAACTATGCAATCCTCTTGCATAAACATCATCACTTTCATGAATAACCCCTTGAGGTTATCTTATACCTCTTCATCTAGGTCAAAATAAATCTTTTCCGCTTAATAAAGATCATAGATCTTAGGTTAGGTCAGATCCAATGGATCTTTCCATCATTACATTTAATTTACTTCTCCAAATCAATCATAAATTAAATCTTTGATCCATGCATTAATTATGGTTACCTGCGCATTTAAATAGTGTGGACCAGTAGTGCTTATCCTTAATTAACTTTACATATCCCAATAAAATCAACTATGTTAGCCAGAGATCTCAAATCTTAACAATTACCAAAATATTGTTGCTCGGCCAACACTGTGTTCTTCCACTCGATCATCACTGTTTTCACTTAGCAATTGACTAGTGCTCGGTCAGTCGACACTAGAAATTATGCTCAGCATACACTGGTGCTCAGTCGACACAAACTTCACTCAGCTTATGTGTAACTTAGCGTTATAGATAAATAACACATTACTTTGCCAATGTGCCAACTGATCAAGTACCCTTGTAATTTCTCATTACTCAACCATTTCACTCGGTCTTCTTGTTAAATCTTCTTCATCAATCAATAGATGTGGTACTCAAATAGATAGCAATAGTCTCACCAATTAAGGTTTGACATCAATGACAAAATAATAATTGTTTACATTGTAGCTTTCCAACAATCTTCCTCTTTGGCATTGATGGCAACACTAAACAATAAAACAATAATTTTACAAACATAGTTACCATACAATCCAAAAAGTATGTCTTTGTTCCTTGATATTAACAAATCTTCATTAATGTCTTTACCTTCATTATGATTCTCATCTTGTAAAACATTTATCCTTGTGTGTCTGTGATCACACTAAAATCTTTCTATTTTTGTTCACCTGTAGACTCCCTCTTTCAGTAAATTCTCCCTTTATCTCTAAGTATATTAAACTCTCCCTCTTTCAGTAAACTCTCCCTCTTTGACAACAATGCCAAATACGTTGACATCTTCATCATGCAAATTATTCTATTCTAACTCAGTATTATTTTGTTTCTGTCATCTTGCTTATGACTGATCCTCTTTTATGTTCAAGTCTTACTTTCATAGCTTTAGGCAGCTTCCTAAAGTGTGACTGCTTGTGCATCAATGTGTCAAATATTTTGAATATAACATTTGATGCAATAATACCATTCTGAACTAATTAGCCTTAATTAGGGGAATCACCCCTAATTTACCTCACAGATACTCATGGGCATCCTTGGGTAGTGCCTTTGTAAATATGTCTGCTAACTGTTCCTTAGTATTCACATATTCCAGTCTCACTTCCTTTTTCTGAACTAGCTCCCTCAAGCAATGATACTTGATAGCTATATGCTTTGTCTCAGAGTGCATCATAGGGTTCTTAGAAATATTAATGGTACTCATGTTATCACATATATGACAACTGGTTTTGTGATCTCCTCATTCATACCTTTCAGTAGTATCTTCAACCACACAATATTAGAACAATTAACTGTTGCTGTCACATATTCAACTTCAGTTGTAGATTGTGAGGTACAATTCTGTTTCTTGCTTGTCCATGAAACCAACCTCTTTCTCAAAAGAAATGCTCCACCTTTGGTGCTTTTCTTGTCATCCACATTTCTAGCCCAATCAGAGTTAGTGTAAACTCTAAGCTCAAACTTATCATTCTTCTTTTATACGGACCATAATCATCTGTTCCTTTCAAATATCTCAAAATTATTTTTACTACCATCATATGAGTTTCCTTGGGATTGGCAGAAAATATTGCAACAATTCCAACAGCCAGAGAAATATTAGGGTTACTATGTACAACATATTTCAGCTTTCCAATCATTGACCTATAAAGGGTTTGATTCACTTCTTTTGTATCATCATTTTTTGTTAACTTCTGTCCAGTAGCCATGGGTGTACTCACTAGTTTTGAGTCTTCCATTCCAAAAAAATTTAGTATCTCCTTGACATATTTTGATTGAGTAATATAGATACCATTCTTCATCTGATATATTTGTAAGCCAACAAATAATTTAATTTCTCCAAACATAGACATCTCAAATTCAGTTTGCATCTCTTTTGCAAATGTTTGGCATAACACATCTTGTCCACCAAATATAATGTCATCAACAAAAATTTTAGCTAATAAAGTACCTTTGCTTTGCTTTGTCTTCAAATATAGATTGTTGTTGTCATTGGTTCTTGTAAATCCAATCTTTATCAAGTAATTGTATAATCTCTCCTACCATGCTCTTGGTTCTTGCTTCAATCCATATAGTGCTTTGTGTAGTCTGCAAACCATGTTCCTCTTACTTGGGTCAACAAATCCATCAGCTTGTTCAATGTACACTTCTTCTTCTAATATTCCATTTAGGAATGCTAACTTCACATCCATCTAATAAACTTTAAAACCTTTGTAGGTTGCATATGCAAGTAAGGTTCTGGCTCCTTCCAACCTTGCAATTGGGGTGAATGTTTCTCCATAATCAATTCCTTCCTCTTGTGCATAACCCTTGCATACCAGTCTAGCTTTATTCCTTGTTATTTCTCTATGTCTATTCATCTTATTTCTGAATACCCACTTAGTACCAATTACATTTTTGTCATTCAGCCTAGGTACAAGTGTCCAAGTCTTATTCTTTTCAATCTGTTCAATTTCTTCATTCATGGCTTGTATCTAGTCTTCATTCTCTAAGGCATCTTTTACTATTTTAGTCTCAAAATCACATAACAAGCATGTACCATCTCTCAACTTACTTCTTTTCATAATTGCAGAATCCTTCGATCCTATGATTTGATCAGGTTTGTGGTGCCTCCTCACATACTTATCTAGAGTGGGTTCTTGTCTTGCTTTAGATTCATTATTCTCGTTCAATCCAGGTTGATTCTATGACTTGACATCTCCATCAGATAGCTCAATAATTACCTCCTGTTGCCCGGCAAGCTAATTTTGTGACTCAACAGGTGCTATTCGTTGCTCGGCAACCTCATTCTCAGGTTCAGGTAATACATTAGAATCTTCCTCATCCGGATAGGCAAATGATTTGTAACTTTTAGATTCATGCGTGCTTTCATCTTCATTTCTTTCTGCATATTCATCGATTCTAACATTTGCACTTTCCACAATTTTGTTAGTGTTAGAATTTAGACACTTATATGCTTTACTTTTAGTTGAATAACCAAGGAATATTCCATCCTCACCTTTAGCATCAAGTTTTCCATTTTTTTAATCCTTTAGTATGAAACATTTACTTCCAAAAACTTTGAAATATTTTACATTAGGTGCATATCCATACCATAGCTCATAAGGTGTAGCATTAGTATCTTTTTTGACTTGCACTCTGTTTAGGGTATAGACTACTATACTTACAGCTTATTTCCAATATTTTTATGCAACATTCTTCTCCATCATTAGTGTTCTAGCACAGTCCATGATAGATATGTTTCTTCTCTCAGAAATACCATTTTGTGGTGGTGTCCTAGGCACGGACATCTATCTTTTTATGCCTCGATCATTGCAGAACATGTTAAACTCATTGGAAATAAACTCACCTCTTCGGTCAGATCTCAAACATTTCAAACTTTTACCTGTCTCCTTTTCAACTTTTGCCAAGTACCACTGAAATAATTGGAATGCATAAGATTTTTCTTTAATAAACATTATAGTCATCATTCTAGAGTAATCATCAACAAATAGAATGAAATATCTAGCTCCATAGTAAATTTTCTCTCCAATGGGACCACAAAGGTCAGTGTGAACTAATTCCAGAATTTCCTTAGAAGTATGAGTCTTTCTCTTGAAACTAGATTTAGTCGTTTTTCTCAATTGACATTGCTTACTCATTGTATTTTCAGGTTTCTTTAACTTAGGAAGCCCTCTAACATTTTTCAATTTGCTTATGCTTACCAAGTTATCAAATTTTACATGAAACAACCTTTTATGCCATAACCAAACATCATTATATTATGCAAATAAGCATATCTCATTACCTAAATCCAGATAGAACAAGTTACCTTTTGTTTGTTCTCCACTTCCAACTAGTTCTCCAGTAGCATCATAGATCTTTGCCTTCTTGTGATGGAATTCAACTTTGTAACCAGAAGTATTCAGTAGTGCAACACTCAATAAATTATGGTTAAGATCATCAACCCAATATACATTGTCACATCTTATCTTGTCAGTCAATTTAATTGATCCTTTCCCTTTAACAAGATATGGTGCATCATTACCAAATTTAACATGACCGCCATTACATTGATCTAGGGTCTCAAACTTATCCTTATCACTAGTCATGTGATGTGAACAACCACTGTCAATAATCCAATGGTCACCTTTACTCATATAAGAAATTAGTGCAATTTTCTCATCATCATCAGAATCATCTTTCATAGCAACATACACAACTTCTATATCATTTTCATCAGAATTGTCAGAACCACTATCAAAAGATTCTTCAGCTATATAGCAAGATTTCTTATCTTTGTCTTTGTAATCCTTATACTTTTTGAAGTCTTGGTCATCCTTTCTATCTTTGTACTTGTCTCTTCTTTCATCATTGTCATTTTTATCAGGACATCTAGCAGCAATATGACCAACTTTGTTACATGAAAAATAAATGATGGGAAGTTTACCTTTGAATTTTCCTTTTCCTCTAGATAATCTTCTTTCCATACGTGCTTCAAGTTCTTCTAGATCATCATCTGTAGTGTCACTATCACTGTTCACACATTTCTTTCCTTTCTTTGATTTGTTAAGGACCAAATGGGATCTGAATGCGGAATCAATAGCTTGTGGAGTGTAGTTATCAAAATTTGACATTTCAAATGCAGTAAGTCTGCCTACCAGACCTTCTAAAGTTAAATTATTATTAGGAGTACATCTCAATTCTTGAATTGCAAAGACTCTAATAGCATATATGGGAAGAAGATCCCTTAGTACCTTTCTCATAATGGTGTTATCATCAATGGTTACATTAGCTCCTCTAATAGCATTTACAACTTCTTTTATCCTACCATAATATTGAACTATATCTTCTCCTTCTTGCATTTTCATTTCATCAAACTTACCTCTTAAACTTTTAGATTTGGCTCTCAACACATTTGTATCTCCTCCATAGATGATTGCTATGGTATTCCACATTTTCTTTGCATTTTTACAGTTCTTTATGTCATCAAATTCAGTATATCTCAAGGATGATGCAATCTCCAACATTGCTTGATTGTGTTCCTACTTTTCTCTTAATTGTACAACAGTGAGAGGTGTAGTAGGGGCTACATAATCATTTTCATTAAGGCGTATAGTAGCATCACCAATACCAACCATATGCAATTTCATCAAACTCTTCCATGCAGGGAAGTTATCTTTGTTCAACTTCAGTACTTCCTTTTTATACATCTTGATCTTTTGCTCCAAGTACCTTAAAACTGTTTTCAAGAGACCAAAGCTCTGATACCAATTGTTAGAATGAATTCAAAATAAATGAGAGGGGGGGTGAATCAGTTATCCTCAGGTCTAGATGTACCAATTGAAAATTTATATCACTTTAAACAACTCAGATCTGCTCGGCAGCAATAGCATAAGTCAACAACATAAATATGCAGTTTACTGTTCAAATGTAATTAGCTTGCAGAAACTTAATAGTAAAACACAACATAAACATTCACACAACTTGACACCAATATTTAATGTGGAAACCCACTTTAGGAAAAAACCACCAATAACATTCTATCAAGTTTTCACTCTTCTGAAGTGAGCTCTGTTAGGATCCGACCCTATTAAAGGTTACAAAACACATTGTTATATGTGACCTAGTTAAAGGATTTAATCACCCTATCAGGAGTGGCCTTGTTAGAGGACTTAGAAAATTCTACCTAAATGTCACCTTGATCAAAGGATTTATACAATGACTGTTAGGTCAACCTAGTTAAAGGATTTTGACTGACACAATGGTTAGAAAGTAATCAGCAGGTGTGATCTGATACATATAACTTACTTTGCAAATCTAGATCCAATTCAACTCTAATGCTAATTCACTGAGTGGCCTCCATTCTCATTTCAATCTTCAGATCTCCTTGGGAATCCATCAAGCAATCACTTATGTAACTCTCTGCTTCTCTGCTAGATCATGCCAATCAGTCAATTAACTATGCAATCCTCTTGCATAAACATCATCACTTTCATGAATAACCCCTTAAGGCTATCTTATACCTCTTCATCTAGATCAAAATAAATCTTTTTCGTTTAATCAAGATCGTAGATCTTAGGTTAGGTAAGATCCAATGGATCTTTCCATCATTACATTTAATTTACTTCTCCAAAGAAATCACAAATTAAATCTTTGATCCATGCATTAATTACGATTACCTGTGCATTTAAAAAGTGTGGACCAATCGTGCTTATCCTTAATTAACTTTATATATCCCAATAAAACCAACTATGTCGGCCAGAGATCTCAAATCTCAACAATTACCAAAATACTATTGCTTGGCCAGCATTGTGTTCTTCCACTCGGTCATCACTGTTTTCACTCGGCAATTTACTGGCACTTAGTCGACACTAGAAGTTATGCTTGGCATACACTGGCACTCGGTCAACACAAACTTTGCTCAGCTTCTGTGTAACTTAGTGTTATAGATAAACAACACATTACTTTTCCAATGTGCCAACTAATCAAGTACCCTTGTAATTTCTCATAACTCAACAATTTCACTCGGTCTTCTTGTTAAATCTTCTTCATCAATCAATAGATGTGGTACTCAAACAGATATCAATAGTCTCACCAATTAAGGTTTGACATCAATGAAAAAACAACAATTGTTTACATTGTAGCTTTCCAACAGCTGAACCTGTGACTATCTACTCTGATAATAAAAGTGCAATCAATATTTTAAAGAATCTAGTAATGCATTCTAATACTAAATACAATGCAATCAAATATCATTTCTTAAGAGAGCAAGTGCGGGAAAAAGTAGTCAAATTGGAATATGTGCCAACCAAGGAGCAGTTAGCAGATATATTCACTAAACCATTACCTAAAGATACTTTTGACTATTTGAGAGGTAAGTTAGGGGTTATTCCACTAATTGAAAGACATTAATATGTTGTTGTAAGCATAAATCTAGTGGACTCATTGAATATCTTTCACTATTGGGTTGATGTTAACATATACTAATCCTTAGGGGGTGAAGTCAGAGGCAAAGGAAAGATGTTACAAAAGTAGGTGACCTGTTTGGCATCTTTGACATTGTTTTCAAAGGGGGAGAAGATCAGAAGAAAGATAAGAAACATATATAGGTATTAGGGAGAAGTTCAAAAAAAGACTTTGAAGGAGAAAACCAGGAAGATAAAGACAAGAAGTTTGGTGCATCAACTATGGGGGAGAAATTGTTATCAAATCAATATGGTGTTATCATCAATGAAAAAGGGTGTATTATTGGCATAATTGATGAAGAGATTATTTTGTGTTTCTTGGTATAGCTTTGATGATAGGAGATCAGTTATTATGTTGTCATTGATGTCAACTTGGTGTTGTATTTGTTGAAAATCTTCCTGATGTGCTGTTAAGTATTTGTGCAAATGAATTTTGTGTTGTAGTAGGAATTAGCGTGTGCGATCATGGTTGGAGACTCGGGGATCTCTCTAGATGCATTCTATATGATCATGTATGCTGGGAACAAAAATGGAGCAAGTTATGATCAATTGAAGAGCAACAGGGAAGACAGACGAATAAACAATGATAGACAGTGAATAATTTGATTGTTCTATCAAATCGGTATGGATCTAAGTGTTTTGATCATGATATTTTTATCTTGACTAAGATATGTTATTGATATTATGATCACAAAAGGATTGAAGTACTAGAAGGCATCATTTTAGCTGACAAAATATTATTTTGTGTCAAATACCAAAATGTTTGAACCAGTTTGAGCAGTTGGTGTTCGATCGGTATGCGGTGATGATGTGATTGGTTGAAATGGATATTTCTATGATCCAAGTGTCAAGTTGATGTGGCATAATAGATTTTTAATGATTATTTTCTATTTAATTGCTTGAGGTTATTAGATTTAATCAAGTTTTGGAAGCGTGTTGAAGAAGTAAAAAAGGTTTGACCGTTCTTGATTCAAATCGATGTGTGATGAATCTTATAGCCCACCTGAGTTTGTAATTGAATGTTCTCTATTGATAATACATTTTAGGGTTCAAGGATCGAGCGGGAAAGATTTTAATATGTTTTGTAAGGTGAATAATTCCCTAATGGACATGTTATATATATATATATATAGAACGTGGATGCCAAGGTGCGGTTGAGTAAAGAGAGAAGATTATCTGCAAGAAGCAGAAGTATTGTACTTAATTGGATCTGAACAAGAAGAGGAGACATGCTACACCCAGATCATTGTACTTTTTGAGTCCTAATAGGTTCTCAAGAAAATCCCTTAATCGAGTAGACTTTAACAGGTCTGATTTGTAAATCCTTTAACCATGTGACTCTTAAACTAGGGTTTAAATCCTTTAACAAGGTTACGCCTAACAAGGTAAAGCTTCTAGCAGGGCCAGATGTATATCCCTTAACCGGGTGTCTCCTAATAGGGCATCATTGTAAGCTCCTAATAGGGCTAGGCCTTTAACAGGGCATATTTCAGCAGAGTGCAAATATTTGTGGGTACTAATCCCCACCATGGTTTTTCCATCTAACCAAGGGTTTCCATGATAAAAAAAAAATAGTGTTATTGTGTTGCATGTTTGGATGGTTATTTTCTCACTTTTTTCATTTCTATATAAGGTTTAAAGTTGGTGATTTTTGTTAATATGTTGAATGAATTGTGAAATTTTTTAGATTTGATTGATTATTGATTCACCCCACCTCTCAGTAATATTTGGCTTTATAGAATTAACAATTACAACCGCTATCAGAGCCCTATGTTTCACTACAACAGTTCCTTGTCATATGCTCCCTTTTGGCTCCTTGTTTTTCTTCCACACACTCTTTTAAAAAATTTCTCCCCTATTTTTTTGGAATACGTTGTTATTCATCGGACCGATGCAAGTCATGGTGTTCTTTGCACCGAGATGAAGATACTAGCGCGAGGTTGGACGCAATGCAGTTCCTGTATTTATGCTAATATTGGAGCCTGCGTTGGCACCTAAATGAATGCCACTTGGACGAGTAGGAGCATAATTAGGCTCTATATTAAAGTATCCATTTGTTGGCCCATCATATTTGATGGCAACATCTATGCAACACCCAAAATCCCTATTTATTATAATTATTAATTAATTAAAATTTAAAATTAATTAATTAATTAAAACTTGAAATACAATAAAAATGACATTTTTTAATTAATTAATAATTAGAGTAAATTGTCCATTTTGGGTGTTGCATAGACAATGGTCAAATGGGTTATCTTTAGCCTCGTGGACATTAAAAATATTTTATTTCTTTCTTTCTCTTATGTCCCGGTCTGACACTTTATTATTTATTTTGCATGTAATTTAAGTGCTTAAAGTATTTATCTCGTGGAGGTTAAGACAAATGACAACTAGCAGTTGTGAGGTGACATGGAGGTCTGTGGGCGGTGATAAAAGTATTGTCGTGTCTTCGCAGGCCTAAAAAGAAGTTATCAAAAATGGTTGTGAGATTGCGATGAAATGAATTGATAACCCATATTAATTAACCAATGAATAACTTAGCTTGGTAACATGCGGAGACTAGAGAAACATTATACTGTGCCATCGTGCAGGACCCACAACCTCTTAACCAATGAGTTATGCACGTGCATTTGTAAATGGGTTAATTTGTCACATCCTCCAAGCCTAAATTGTTGTTAAGGAAAATATTTGTAAACTTGCGATGAAATCAATTGATAACCCATATTAATTAATCAACATCCCAACAATCACATGGAGAGAATCAATTAACCGAAGAAAAAGTGGTGGGCCAAAAACAACAACAAAGAAATTCACATGAAGATGAGTTGGGACTAGAAAAAGAAGGTGAACAAGAGGAAAGATACCCTAACTAGGGGAAATTAGTTACTATTTCTCATATAATTTATTTACCTCACTTCATGGACACAAGAGTGCAAGAAATAGAGATATCTTCACCCCAACCTACATCCATACAGGGAGCTTAAGAACAAGTAGTAACATAAGGAGGTGAAGACGACCAAGAAGAAGAGGGAATATTGAGTGAAGATGAAGGATTCTCCATGACCATAGCACAATACCTGGGTAGATCAGATGACATTCAAAACAATTCTCATGAGTACAAGTTCGTTCAAGGTACAAAGAAGGACCTAGATGGAAGACAACCTAATTGGGGGCAACGAGTCACCCCTACTCATGTACTAGATATACCTCATTATATGGAAACAAGTTCTAACAAGTATGAATGGGACTCCCTCTCAGATGCCATAGTAGATATTAAGATTGATGTGATTCACAAATATGCACCCCAATTTGAACAAGGTGAAAGTTCCAATGATACTCAGACAACAATCCTTCCCTAAAACATAAATTGGAACTTTGGGGATAATGGAAGAAATATCAATACTAGAACTAGATCAACATCAAGAATTGAGATTATTCCTTTGAGAATTTTTTTGGAACATATGACTACTCAGGAGGAGAATCAAAACACTAGCGTTAGACCAAACGGGTTAGATTTGTGAAATACTAACAATGACTCTAGTAGTGATGTTAGGATACTTCACTGTCTAGGCAGTCCTTTGAAAAGTGTCGTAACATATATTCTCTGACGACATGTAACTAATTAAATGTTTGATAATGTTAAGTTGAAGACAATGCAAGGCATTAAATCAGTTAATGGTTTGTATTGTCATTGATGTCAACTTGATATGATTTGTACGGTCATGTACAAAATGCCAAAGACTTTAGAGAATCAATGGAACAAAGGTTATGCTTTCATAAATGCATAAAAGTCAAGTATTCACTAAGTGACATATAACACTGATGGAGCGCACACCATCGGTAAAGACAAAGAAGAAAAGTCACAGTGATACCCAACGAGCAGAAGATAGTGTTGCCTGACGAAGCAAACCACAAGATGCCCGATGAGCTAAAAATAGAGTTGCCTGATGGACAAAGATCCCTAAGCTGACTGGAGTCACACCGATGGAACTAGCAGTTGTAACCAATGACTAACTAAAGAGTTAACCGGTGGAACAGAGAGTTTAGAAAATGACAAAATATCTAGCTGGCAAGAGCTAAAGATAGACTTAACTGGTTATTTTCTTTATTTTATTCGACCAGAGCTAAGTGATTGATTTAAAGAAGCTTTGTACAGTTGGCATAAAGATAACTACAATATAAATTAGGAGTTATGCTTTAAATCATATTGGCTGGATTGTTTTTTACGTCAAGAGCCAAGAATCAAGAATCAAGAATCAATGAATATTATGTATATATAAGAGACAAGCTTAATTCATTTCCTTAACACATCACATTCACAAAAAGGGATTAAGGGGAGTGAATAGAAAAAGGATACTGAAGAGAAACTGATGAAGAACTACTTCATGCAGTATTGATCAATCAAGCTGAAGGAGAGCTAAGGAGTTTTGAAGACATCGACAAAAAGTGAGCACAACATCACAAAGCAGAAAGTATGGAGCACAAAAGAATTGAATTGATACATTGATCAGAGAGGTAATGTACTTAAATAGATCTGAAAATCTGTAATTCAAGTTGCATTAGAAACATGTCATTTTGTTTCAGTTTAACCATT
>MU226028.1:1468538-1479232 GCA_018584345.1 Thuja plicata
GTCTATGAATCCATGGATCCTCTCATCCCACTTTGTAGTCATGTGATCTGACTCTACAATCTATGCATCGAACACTTCCATCTATGTCTATAACCCTCATATCCATCCTCTTAAGGTACAAATCACATCCTACAGGGTCTACTCTCTGGGAAAACCCTCCTCGCCAACCTGTGCATCTCTCCTCTATCAGACCTGCTGGGTTGCATCATCAAAATTAGGACCCTGTGGTGCATCCCCCATCTCTACATCTTCTCTATCTATGGGAGGGACATCAACCCCAATAGAACCTAAGGTCCCACCCTCCCCGTGCTGTCACTGTTGTCCAACTACTCATGCCCTGCTCAAACTAGCACCAGGATTTCCCTCTTCTCTCCTAGGCATTAGAGCCCTTTATCCTACACTTGCAACACTCTAAGGGGCATCCTCCTCATCAATCCATGACACTCTCTCTATCGGGCTAGTAAATCTAGGGAATGGATCCCGAGCGAAGTAATCTTTGTACTCTGGCGTGACCCCTACATCTGCCATGTCATCCAAATAGTCACAAGCCAGTCATCGGATCTATCTAATCTCCTATAATGAAAGGGCATGAGATAACCTAGGAGCCCATCCTCATCGCTCCTCATCCAAAAAATGAGCATAGGCAATAAACTTTTGTGAAATGTTATGAGGCTGTCAATACTGCCTCAATACTCAGGAGACATAAAAATGCTCAATAATAGCATAGGTTCTCCCAATCAAGGGACGTGAAACAAATAGGTCTCTCCTCTAAGCCCTCCAATCTTCCTAGGCCTTGGTACCCTGTTACACTCTCTAGGTCACTACACTGAGATCGTCGAGATGATGCCTCCAATAATCAGTCTTCTGCAAGTGGGTTGTGTAAGAAAACCTGAATATCTATAAATGAAAGGATAACCATCCTTTTGACGGTCATCTGTCACTGGCATACTGATGGGAAGCTACTCCCATGCCCATACCTATAATACTAATACTCCTGCAGCCATACCCCTAGCACCTCAAAATACCACCTTGTGCATCTCATGATACATTTGTCCAAGCAGGCACTGACCCGGACCTAACTAATCTAGCTTGGTGAGAAGTCTCTCTAGTACTCTAGCCCAGCTACAATGGAACCCTTGTTGACCCCTATCCACCATAACAAAACAACCAATGAAACCCACCATGACGCAGGCAAGAGGAAACTGAGCACCATATCTGATTATCAAGACATCCCAGGTGATGGCTCGGTCCAAGATGGTATGATCATGAAATACATAGATAAGAGCCTGCATGCCAAGCTATGGAGTCCTCTCTCTCTCTCTCTATAAAATGGAATCCTGAGAATCCTATAAATGTCCTTGAGAGTGATGGTTATCTCCCCAGTCGGCAAATGAAACGTATTGTGATCGCTATGCAACCGCTCGACCAAATCTGTGAGAAAACCATGATTCACACGGATGTCAGGCATCTGAGGTAACCAACCAAACCCACACTCACCAATGTGTCCTCTCTGTCCATCTGATAATTTCCTCATAACCACATGGTCGAAGGATAGGTGGATCAGAACTGTATATATGGTGGTTGTACCTAGAAAAGCAAAACAATGGGAAACCATCAGTAAACAAGCAAAATAAAGCTAAAAATGCTGAACAAATGAACAATGATGGTCAGCTAAGATGAAAAGCATGCCAAGAAATCCAAATTTATGAGCTAAAGACATGAATTTTTACACTAAGGATCTTAAAATTCTCACTGTCTCCCATACCAAAAAGTACAGATAGTATCACTGGCATGAAATCTCATACGAGTTAGGATTACGGGTAGTATGACAAAAGACTTTGATACGACAAATGATATAACAACATATGACATTTTTGGTCTTTTAAGAAAAGATTTGTATGATTCATGGATGTCTAATATATGACAAATCTAAGGGGCCTATACGATAAAATATTTTGAAGCAGTTTGTTGTATGAGCCCTCCTACCGGGCCATACAACAAAATGATCCTATCGACCTAAAAATAACTCAACAATTTGGAAAATTCAATGAAAATTTGCAAAAATGGAATCAACAAAGAGGTTTCTTGACTACTTACTGGAGGTGGATAGTTTTGGGGCCAGTTATGCCTCCTCATGCACTTGAATCAATGATTTTGCAATGAGACCACCATTTTTTGCTTAGAGAAGGTTTTCAAAAATTTAAAATCGAGGAGTGAAAATGAATTGAAAATGACCCTTTTGTCCCATATATAGGTTTTTGACCTAATTTTCAACTTGCTCCAATTAATGTGAAAATCATACCCTTAGCTAATTGGACAGTCCTAAATCCATTTTTTGAAGATCAAAATCAAAATTTGACGTCATTTTTATAGTAAAAAATACAAGTTAACTTGTTAATCCAATGTAGTTGATCGTTGATGCTATCATCACCAGATTCTTCCTCAATATCATTCCTTATCAACTAAATCAAGCATTATCTATTTTAATCCAATAAAGTCAATCTTGGTCAATCCAAGTCAACTCTTGGTCAAAATCGGTCGACCATACCTCAAATTAAGCTTGAATCTAATTCTTCTATGAACTTATCATGATCAATTCGATTAAATTGATGCTTTCAAATCAGTCGCAATCATGCTTGTCGCCCTAACAACATTTTGATTTTGATCTTGAGGGGACAACATCAATAATTTTATTTAATCAACAAGCTTCATCGCTGGGCGCATCAAAGCTCCGTACCAAATTAGGATCCTTCCTACACAAGTGATTTCATCACTTCACATCAAGTCACTTGAATCCCTAGGGGCATATCATTTTCATTGCATCACATCAATTTGATAACACCTCTTAATTAGGTAATTGGATTTATATAAAGTCAATTATCCTGAGGAATTGATCAAATGGAAATTAATCTCATCGCACCACATTAGGTTGATTAGTCATTCAAACCAATCCAAAAATTGGGAAATCTACTTTGGGATGAATATTCAGTTTCATCATTTCACATCAAGCTGAATATTCGAATCTTTCTATCAGTCTTTGCACAATCAAGTCTAGAACTGTAATGTCCCATTTTTAGGCACATTATTTCTATGCCTTGTTAGCCATTTTATCATGGCCTGATAGGCTAACTAGGGCTTGACTAGGGTCAGTTTGATATTTGGCCTAGGGAATTCCAGTTTCAGGCCAATCAGAGTAGTTTTTATAGGGTTTTCATATACTTACTATTTATAGTAAGTCATCAGAGTTTAGTCTTCACAGCATTTCAGTATTGGAGCATATCGCCGAGAGATTTCCGGAAAGCTATCACACGTCTTAATCCAAGTTCGTTTGGTCATCCATTTTAATGCCAGAAGATCTCTTACTTTATTATTATGTCATTTTATTATTAAATGGATGTATTACTTTAAAGTGACAAAAAGTGAGATTATGAAAAGACAGAGAAAGGAAACTGAAGAGTCACAACTGTTACTTTAAAATAAGGAATGGAGGCTCATTTGAGTTATGCTTAGTTTATGAATTGATTTTCTCTTGGAGAATCCAAAGAGCTTTAGATTTCAATTCTGAAACCTGAGGATGGAAACCTTCTGACTTTCTTGGTGGATTGGACGAAAACCCAGTTCATCTCAGGGTGGATTCACAGCAGAGTTCACCATTGCATTTCCAATTTCTTTGTTATTTGATATTATGTTACATATTGTAGTTCAGATTTGGATTGTTGGAAATCCCCTTGTTATTATATTGATATTGTATGATGCAATAATCTTTTCTGAGGGTTTCAATGGAACATATTGCTATTTTATTGTTATCGAATCAATGATTTATTGCATGTATTCAAATGTTTAAATCTGTATGAGATATATTTGTGGAAATTTGGGAAATTCCCAGTTTGGGTCATTACAGTGGTATCAAAGCTAGTTTTCTTGCCAGCCTGTAGGGTTTCATGAGTAACAGAAATTGAGAGTAAGAAGGGAAATTTTCTTAAATCACTTCCAGTTTGAATCATGGTTATGGGGATCAAATTTTTCATTAGAGCTGAACGTAGTTTGTTGACTAGTTAAGTTCTTATTTGCACTATCTGAGGTTCATGTTCAGCAGGGAGTTTTATTAGTGGATGATTGTATTCAACATGGTCTTTTTTCTTTACTGGTGACACCTGTGTATAGTGCTCTACATGCAATTGTATTTGATGTGGCCTTCTCCCTTATTGGTGGCAGTTGTGTGTGGTACTCTGAATGCTCTTAGCATTATCTACATCCCACATTGAGTTGGGAGGCATATGTGTTAAATAGTTATGGAGATTTATTGAGGTTTGACAAGAGACTGAAATCAAGAAATCATTTATTCTGAATATTAGAGGTCCGTAAATATTTGGCCTAAATCCTATATATATATTGGTGAGAATCAAGTGCAGCTCATATTTGTACACAAGTATTGTAATTTGGAGATTGGGCTTCTTTTAATTTTAGTCTAACCTTCTAATATTTTCTTTGGGGTCAAATATAGTTGTCATGATAAATATTGGAAGAGTTTATATATATTAGAGCTGACACCTTTTGATTTTAATATTTCAAAGGATATATATATGTATATATATCACTGGGTTTCTATAACATCTGCAGCAATTATATCAATGGTTTTGATTCGAATAAATCATATGGAAGAATGAATGAAAATATTGATTCCATAAAGTACAATTTAATAAATGCAAGGGGCAAGTTAATATCAAGATTTGCCGAGGGAAAAGAAGAGTATATTTGTCATGGACTTGATAATTTTCATATTTTGTTGGCCACGAACATTGAACAATTGACTTCATCTTGCTGGAAGAGCTTGAGTGGGCGAAAGTATTTTGAAAAGCTGACCCTGTACAGGTTACAGATAGAATTGGTCTCAGTCCATGTGGATAGAGGGAGAGCACCTTCTGGTGGACCGTAGCTGAGAAGGATGTATTGGCTGGGCATCGTGGTACATAGATTGCAGCAACCATGCAAGGAAACAAGAAGTTCCAGGTTAAGTTTGGATGTTGTAAAGATTGGAAAAGAGATTGATTAAATTAGAACATTTTATGAGTGAAGCAAGAATTGGAAGTATTGTGCCCTTTCTAGAATGACATATCTTTCATGTTTAGTGATAGAAGAGTGTTTCAACAGTCCTTTCAAGTTGATTTGAAGATTTTTGATACTGGAAGACATAGTATCATCGGGTCCCTTGGTATCATTTTCTATGGTTTGAGAAGTTTGTGTTATGCACCAATAAGTAGCTGAAACATCTGTGCATGACCACTAGATGTCATTGACAGGAGGACATAAGCTAGGTGGAGATTAGAGTGTTGTGTTTCTTCAACTGGAACCGTATATAGCTGACCTAACATTAATATTAAAGAGGCTACATTTATTAAACATGTCATCCATAGAAAGTTCATGGAACCTCATGCAGTAAACAAGAATTATGTTGTGGATGAGTTGTTGTCACTACTGAACCAGACATTATCAGATTTGTTTTTCTGTGTAAGGAATGAATCATTTTAGGCAAGGAGTTGGTATTATATTATTTTTCATGAGCTAAGGCGTGTTACCATTACTGGAGGAATTGTACATTGATGCTGGGGAATTATCATTGCTATTTTCCTTGAAAAAAATGATGGTAGATGGTGTGGAGTTTTAAGTGCATGCATCACTGAAAGGGACTTCTCATTAGCTTCAAATTTCTTGTATCTATGTGACCTTGATAATGTGCTAGCTAGAGTTATCAGAACACCTACACATAGAGTTTCTTTTTCACCCATGATAATTGTTGTGGAAGCCTATAGCTGCGGTATGATTCAGAAAATAGAACTGAAAGTTTTTTATAAGGTTAGGAAACTTCTGAACATACAGGGTTTTCCAAACAGTGTAACTTCTGATTACGTACCTTTTTTAGATATGGGGCTCTCTTCAGGGCCTCTCAACGTACATTCGATGCATGCTTTCTACACAATCTCTTTTGAGTACAATTGGGGTTGGAGAGACAACAACAACAACAATAATTGTTGGTGCAACATTACAGTGGTATCAAAATTATTGAAGTTACATTGAGAGCCAAAATAGGTTCAAATCATTACAACACTGTACAACAGTTTTGCGGATCATTGACATGCAGTTGGAATTCAGAATCCAACTTGCAGAGATTACATTTTGAACTCATCTACTTGAATTTAGGTTAATGTTTGGTTCATAATATTTTGGCTTGAAATATATCTTATTTTGAAATACTTTAAACGGAACCAACAGACTTTGCAATATATCAGAAACTCAACTCTTCTACATCTACAGAAAGCAGAAGTACAAATATTGTAATTGAGTTGATGTAATACTGCTCTTTATAAGTTTTGTGTGTTATTCTGAAGAATTTGAGCAATGAAAGTTTAGACATTCACCTGCAGAGACAAGTAGTTTCTAGCTAGGAAAGATGCATGGTTTGGAAAAAGTCTAGAAGGATCTTGTTAAGGTACAACAACAGCTAGCCCAAATTTCACAACCTGATAAAAGGAAAAAAATACTCGGCATGTATGGTGAGTATAAAACACTTCCTCCACAAGTTCATGGAGATTTAACCTTCTCTAGTTTCATGGACTTTCATCCAAAGCGACAACACAAGACTTTAATGAAAAAGAAACAGTTTCAAGATTTGGCTCGGGATTGCACAAGATAGGTTTAGAAATTTATATGAAGAGTCTCTATCTATCATTAATCAACACATAAGTGAACAAAAAACTAAACCAGTTATTGAAGAAAGGCCTTATGAGGTTGTCATCAAAGTAGGAGGTTGTAAAATAAATATTGAATCAATGCATGAAGGAGAGGCTAAAGAAGAGGCAATAGATCTAGAGGTTACATGGTGGTTTACTAGAGAAGAGAAACCAACTTCCATTAATTCCCAGCCTTCGCTTGATCAAAGAAAAGATGGAAAAGATATGGTTAAAGATCATGACCACCAATTGGATGTCTTTAACAATTTATGAGTTAGATAACTTCCAGGCGGTCAAAAATTTCTTGTTTGAGATGGATGTTGATTTGACCTTCGATAATCCCTTTTTTGAGCTAGATGAGCAAGGTATTTCCTATGCCCATGGTGAGGATGAGGTTGATTGAAAGATTTGGGACCCAGGTTCAGTTACTAGAGATGAGTCTTGGTCACTAGATTGGAGTAACGAGGTGAGTTCAGTTGTTGAACAGTTGAGTTTCTACATCAGCGGTTTAGGATGGGCAGTTGTGACTTATTGCATGAGGGGTGATATGCTTTTCATTGTTTTATCTCTCACTAATGGAAAGATGTCTAGTATTGATGTCATCTAGGAGGTAGCTGCCTTGTCACTCTTGACAGATGGACATAATGATGATTACAAATCAGCTTTTGATAGAGACTTGGTAATTAGTATGAACAAGGGGTACCTAAGGGGATAAGATAGTATTGATGAGTATCCCTTGATACGTTCCCCTCTTCACATAGCTGGTATTTCACCACATTACCATATTGATTCATCCAGTGCCTATGGTAACTCTATCATCACAAGTTTTGAACATGATGATGATGTTTGGATAGAGTCTATTATGAATGGGATGGATGACAGGTTTGCTACACTTCCCTTCTTGATGAAGGAAGCCATGTCCTGCAGTTCTGGTAGTTTGCTTCTTCACTTTAGTTTCCAGTTTGAGTTACATACTGGAGGGACAATGTTTTGGTAGTTGGGCCTTTGGGCAGTTCACTCATTATGGGCATGGATCGACAGGATATTTCAGTCAATTGGGGAGATGGGTGGCCCTTTTGTTTGTGGGACCCAGGAGGAACTTTCTCCTGGTTAGCGATAATTCAAGGAACTAGTTGGAAAAAATTTAGGTCCACACCTTCATTTGACCTAGTAGTGCTTATTATTTCACTTAGAGTGAGGCTCCCAGTTGGATTGAGGATCTGCTCACAAATGATGGCAACACAGAGTAGGTTGATTCGACTAATCAAATACATGGGGAGATTCGAGACCCCAACATTAGTTTTATTGGTGCATTGTTGTTGTGTGGTCTTGATGATTGGCTTCACACATCTGGACAAATTGTTTGTGTCAGTTTTACGCAACAAATTGGTGGAGCAGCTTCCTCGAGGTTGGTATGGGATCTAGGCATTGTGGTCTTAGCATGAAGATACTGATTGCTTGAGGGCAAGCAATCTCCAGGAAGGGAGAATTTGTAATACCCCCTTTTTAGGTTACATTATTTTTGTGCCTCGTTAGCCGTTTTATCATGGCCCAATAGGCTAACCAGGGCTTGACTAGGGTCAGTTTGATATTTGGCCTAGGGAATTCCATTTTTAGGCCAATCAGAGTAGTTTCTGCAAGGTTTCCAGATACTAACTATTTATAGTAAGTTGTTAGAGTTCAGTCTTCATGACATTTCAATATTGGAATTGGAGCATATCACTGAGAGCTTTCCAACAAGCTATCACATGTCTTATTTCAAGTTTTTTTGGTCATCCATTTTAATGTCAGAAGATTTATTACTTTATTATTATGTCACTTTATTATTAAATGGATGTATTACTTTAAAGTGACAAAAAGTGAGAATACGAAAAGACAGAGAAAGGAAACTGTAGAGTCGCAACTGTTATTTTAAAAGAAGGAATGCAGGCTCATTTGAGTTATGCTTAGTTTATGAATTGATTTTCTCTTGGAGAATCCAGAGAGCTTTAGCTTTCGATTCTAAAACCTGAGGACGGAAACCTTCAGGCTATTTCAGTGGATTGGATGGAAACCCAGTTCATCTCGAGGTGGATTCACAACAGAGTTCACCATTGCATTTCCAGGTTCTTTGTTATTTGATATTCTGTTGCATATTGTAGTTTAGATTTGGATTGTTGGAAATCCCCTTGTTATTGTATTATTGTTGTATGATGCAATAATGTTTGTTGTGGGTTTCAATGGAACATATTGTTGGTTTATTGTTATCGAATCAATGATTTATTGCATGCATTTAAATGTTTAAATCTGTATGAGATATATTTGTGGAAATTTGGGAAATTCCCAATTTGGGTCATTAAAGGAACTAACATATTTAGATCTCCCTATCATTCTTCGCTCATTCAAGTCTAGAGTTGATATCTTCAATCGATCTTTGTTCAATCAAGTTCAGAATTGGTTATGATCTGTGGAATAGTTTCATCGCTTCGCATCAAGCTATTCCCAATATATCATCAAATGTTCTTTGAATCAACGTGCTTCTCACACATTGATTCAAAGAGGGGAAAATGTAATCACCTAAAATTGGTCTAGTAAATCCATAGCCCCTAATCCGATTAATTGGCATCAAAAATCCTAAATCAAAGGCATTCATTGCTAAACCTTAATTATATAAGTATTTAATCAAACTAGCTTGCATAATTTAGTAAATCATATCCTCAATAAAAGATTAAATCATTTAATTGCTTAAACTATAGGGTTTGATTAAAAATTCCTAGCACTTTTTATTAAAAGAACCCATTCACACATGCTCACACGTGTGAGCACATAAAAATCCAAATAAAAGCAATTAAAAGGGATAATTACCAAACTTGTCTCATTCTACCCCAAACAAGCACAAATTTGACCAATCTACAATCTTCCACACAGATCAAGCTCACATGGATTGAAGGGAAATGCATCTCAACCGCCCTTCATGGCTAAATCTCGGTCGTCCATTTTGAGGAAATTCCTATAAAAGGGATAGCTCTCCTTGTTAAAACGAGAGGTGAATTTTAGAAGTAATATCATAATGCCCTTTTGATCTTAGGTTTTTCTCATGTTGTAGTAATGAATTTTCATGGTAATTAGTGTTGTGCATTTTTTTTAAAATAGAATCTTAGCTTCAATTTTTTAACATGTTGTTGCTTATTTATTAGATTAAACACATGTTTTCTCATTCATTCAACTTAGTTGAATTTAGCATTTCATTTTCATAATCTCGAGGGAAAAGTATGAAAGTTTATGCATCATGGCCACCTTTGAATATTTCATTTTGGAGTTGTCTAATCACTGATTCTAAATCCCAATCTAATGAGCATCTACTTGAGAATAAAACTCACTTCATCTAGGAAGAAATAAGCCAATTTTGGGTGTAGTTGCATAATGATAGATTTAAATTTGATTGTCACTAACCCTTGAGCTAATGGTTTATTGAGAGTTTGGTTGTTTGTAGGTCCAAGACCACATTTATCACACACAAAGATTACTTAGGATAATGTAGTAGTTTGCATATGAGACATTTAGGAGTTTATATTTCATTTTAGCACATGGTGTAGGAGAAACTTCACTTTATGTGTGAGATCCACCTTTAGTCCACTTATCACATTATCATGCTCTCATTGTTGCACATGTTTGCACATACTTCATTATATAATGGAGGATGATCCAACTTTGGCGGGCATGTGATTCCGCCTTTTGTGGATGATAGGTTATCTTTTGCACATCTCCTAGTTATTATGCATTGCCTATATATTTAGACACATCTACTTTGTATTCATTGATTTTGTATCCATTATCATTTGATAATTATTGAATCAATCAATTAATTATATCATATTTTTCTCTCTTGTGCTATCTATGAAGATTCTAGATCTTGGAATTTTCATTCTTTGCCTTAGGAACTCTCTCTCTCTCTCTCTCTCTCTCTCTCTCTCTCTCTCTCTCTCT
>MU226028.1:1502925-1519423 GCA_018584345.1 Thuja plicata
CTCGGCTCGGGACTCGCCGAGTCCAGCCCGGACTCTGCGAGTCCTGTAACTCTGATATACACACACATATGTGTATATACACACACATGTGTATATACACACATGTGTATATACACACGTGTGTATATACACACATGTATATATATACATCCATATAACAATATAATATACATCTTATAGTCACGGATCCCACGAAATATTAAATTTGCTTTTGTAAAAATTGGAATTGGAATTTGAAATTCCAATTCCACCTATTTAGGTGGAAGATGATATTCCCATTTTGGGGGCAAAATGAGAATTTCGGAATTCCAATTCCATTTTTTTCCAAGGACCCAAACATGGAATTTGGCATTATCCAGAATTAGATAATGCCAATTCCGGTCCAATTCCTGCTGCCAAATGGGCCCATATTGAATAATGTTCATCTTTTCACTCCAGGATGGAAATCCTTTAGTTTGGATTGAGGACAAAATCCCTCAAACCCTTTTATGGTGATTTCTTACTGAGGTCCCATTTGAGCTAAGTATTCTTGAATGATTATTTGCTTACTTCTGCATATCATTTGACTGAAGGTCTTGGATAAGGGCTCAACAACGAAGATTCTATAGTTCATTACATATTCTAGTTTTTGTGTGGAGATTTCTTATTGGTGGGTTATTTAATGAAGAATAATGAAACTCTTGTTGCCCATCAGATTGGGGATATGGCTGCCATAATAGAAGATAATAGAAGTCATTTTTACTTGCTAGATTGCTGCTACATTGTTGCTACAATGCTGCTATAATCCCATTATAGTGCTGCTACAGTGTCAGAGGGTTTGATTTTGCTGATTTTCAGAGGTCACTGCTGTTAGGGTATTAGTTTATAAACAGTTGGGTCCAGCGTTTTATCAAGCACTTCATCCTTAGTTGCGTCTTTGGGGCTAAGCAGCACATAATTGAAGTCTGTCTGTTTCGGGTTGATCAGAACAAATTATACTTCAATCAAGCATAAAAAGGCATATCAATTCCACATCGTCAAGAGTATCAGTTGCACCCGGCTTGGGAAGGAAAGAAGTGGACATTCGGCCAGAGACCTGCTCACGTATTGGGCATCATTCAAGTAGCGCCCTCATATATTTGCTAAAGCGATTCTCGCTTTGCCTATTGCTACATATATTGGCTGAGAGCTGATATCTAATATGATCATATAAGACGGGTATTTTTTCATCCTAAAAAGAGTCTGACAGAGATTGGCATCTGCAGTGATTATATCACAGCAACATCACCTGGTCATTGTTGGCGAAGGTCATAAGGATCCATGGATATAGTTTAGTTGGTGAGACAACTTGTACAGATCAAAGTGTTGACTCTGTATTCCGACTCTACTTCAAATTGCAATAAAGGTCAGCATGTTGTTGAATTCAGTTAATTGTTGCTTTAATAATCCCCGTAGTTATATATTACATCTCAAATTTATTAGAAGTTGCTTGTGGATTCATTGTTTTCAAATTGTCAGTAAATGGAACAAATAATTATCATGTACTTAAGTTGTTTATGAGAATTCTTTAGGAGTATATTGCAAAGGTCTAGTAGAAACTGATATGGGACATTACAATGGCATCAGAGATGGTGATCTTGCTAGCCTGTCAGGAAGGTTCAGAGTTTGGATTTTGGATTGAGGCATGGCACCAATGGTAGGTCAATTATTGGTGGAAGCACAAGAAGCAAGTGGCAAGCCCAGTTTTTGCTATCAACAAAGGGATGATGTTGTTATCACGCTAAATGAATTAGAAGATTATTTGAGTGTAGTGGAGCAGTCAACTTCAATTTCATTGCAACTAGCCCTTGTTTCTCTTGTGACCACTTTGACACAACAATGGTTGTTGAGACATACCGATAAGGGGTTCAAGCTGATGGTTACTTCATGCCTAAGCGATTTTTTGAGAATCTCGGCTCGTCGGGTTCCCTACGATGATGACACCATGAAGGGTGTGTTGCACTGGATGGTTGATAGTTTTCAAGGTCTTGATGACATCAGTAGCAGTCATTCGTCAAGGAGGTTTGCAATATTTAAAATCTTTGCAGAAATCAGAGCAAATTACTTCTTGTTGGACTTGGGATTGCAAGATCATATCTATGACATGTTTCATCATTTCTTGGTCACGATCACGGGATATCATGATATCGAGGTTATTGCAGCTATGAAGATCATTATGGTCTTGTGTATTGAAATGGATGTTATATCCCAACCTATCTCATCCATGCTATTGGCAGCAGTTGCTGAATTGTGGGAATTTTCGAGCGATTTTGGGTACGAAATGTACCAGAATCAAATTCTGAAACAAATATCCTGTGGTTGCATCCACAGTTCATGTTTTTAAATGCCAAAATGTTTAGTGATTCTAGTTCGTACTTTTTGATATTCGTAAGATCTACACTGCTGATTAGTGAACTTTGAACTTATCTATCATGAGATTCTTGTTTGATCTTTTTGATTTTCAAACTTGAATTTAAATTAGAATATTATGTTTTAGTATTTGATATTTGTAATTGTCATGTCCCCGTCCATAAATACTCTCATGTCCGTAACTCAGAAGAAATAATCCAATAAATAAATCCATAAACTGATTTCCATCAATCTGAAAATTGTCTTACTCTGCAAGACTTCACAATTTTCTGTAATCTAATTAGACCAAGGCAAATAGGAGGAAAATACAGACTCTGTTCCACCAATCCAATTCAATACCAAAAGGCTTAGACAATATACACGCAAATGATTATTGTAGTCCAATGATTTATTTCTATAGGTTGCAATAGAATGGTAAGAACATGACGTGATAATGAGAAGCAATTTAATCAATGATTGCAATTGGTAACGGCGATTATAAGGACCAGCAATAGCTTATGATCAACGAAGGTTGATATAAAATATTAATATCAAAAGGTTTAAATAAGTTTTGTGTTACGGAGGAGCTCGATCATTCTCTAAGGAAACTCATGACAATGATCTTCTTCTAAGATGCCGCTATCATATAGTCTCAAATGAATAACAAACAGAACATGATATATTATATTGCATCAAAAGAATGATTAGGATCGAGTATAGAGATTGGCGAATAATCTAATATGATACGATTTGCAGCGATCATGTTATTAGAGATAGGAATATTGATAACTCAACAAAGTAATAGTCATTGACTTTTAGAAGGGAAGTGCTTAGTTAATAAGCCACAGTTAATATTGAATTAGTAGAAGACAACAATTAGTCAAACCCAATCACTTGATGAGCTGTGTTTTAATTAATACATTGAGCTTAATGAAGAGACGTCATCTAAGGAGACAAGCCTCTTTGAACACAACCCTTCCCATCGGGCCAGACATATATAAGATGGACAAAGGCATCTCCAAAAGGCATCATCGGCAGAAATAGAAAGAATACAAAAAGGAAAAATAAAGAATAGTCTCAGACTATACATATCTTGGTACGAGTAATATTTGATACCAATATTAAAGTATTTTGATGATTATTATTGGTACTTCATGCATTTCAGAGACTTTAAAACTATAACGAGTGATTATATATGCATTAATATATATTAAAGATTTAATGTGAATTTTATAATTACCTTTCTTAGGCATAATCCTAGTGTAATGACTTAATACAGTAAGTATGTATAAGACATTATTTATATTTCCCAAAGGCTGTAATTAATCATGGTAAGGAAAGTGTAGTAGTCATGATTAGGAGAACGGTGATGAGGCCACCTTCTAAGTACGCCACCTCATGGTTGTGACTAGGGAATCCTCATGGGTCCAAAGGGGGACGAAGTGGACTGCCTTTGGGCTTAGGAAGTATAGGCTTTCGGGGCTCCTTATTGTGAATACTCCTCACAATACCTACCATGGTGAATGGGTGTTCAATCATTAGAGGGAAGTTAGGAATGACAAGATGAAGAAGAATGGTGATAGGTACCCGCACTAGGTAGCTCACCTCATATGTATGGCAAGGGCCACATGAGGCCAAGGGGGAACAATGTATCTACTCTTGGGCCTAGGGTAGGAGGTTTCTTGGGCACCTCATCAAGTCACCCTACGTTATCATTTCTATGGTTGGATCATCCCTCATGTTAACTACAACACCTATTGAATTGATTTACATTCCTCATTTATATATTACTTATAATTATAACTATAAGAAATCTAACTATGACATTATGATTATGTATGAACCTTAACGGTGTTGCAAGGTCTCAAGTTGGAATTACATAAACAAAGAAATCCTATATATGGAAACCCTAACCCTAATCTTGTGCAGTTGTAATTTAGGGCAAAGTTCTAGGGCAAAAATAGAAAGGGGACATTATAGTAATGAGTTTGTTTAGCATATGGGCATATATACATACCTATGTTACCTCGGGTTTCCGGAACGGGGGGATGGGGAAATGGGTTTCTGGGATGGATTTTTTCCCGGAGTAAGGGACGAGAGTGGGGATGACTATATAAAAAATAGGAATTTTTTAAATATATACAGAAATTTTAAATATTCATATGAAAACATGGATAAAGCATGCTTATATACATTATAGAACCTTAACATATAACATTTGTGTTAATAATTTAAATTGAGAGTTCACATTAGAGTGGAAGTTAAACAAATTATCAAAACTCAAACATTATTTTAATTAATTTTATGGGACAGATAGGGGACGGGTTTCCAAGATTTTGGGACGTCCCTGTTTCTGGGACGGGTCAAATTATGTCGGAAACGCGTCCCCGGGTAACACTGATACATACATACATATGCGTGTGTTTGTATGTATATTTTATTTTTTTAATTTTTGCATGAATGTACCAAAAATGTATCCAACCCCCCAATAAAATTCAGCCGTACTAGCGTTTTGCACCCATGTACCAATTCTCGTTCTCATACCCGATTCAACAACTTAGATTGGCTGTTTGCAAACAAGAATGTGTCCCTTCTACTGCTGCATGTGGATTGGTCAACAATGTATTAAACAATGTGAGGAAAAATTGATGCCTCACTTGCATAAAGACGAGGAAGTGATATCAATGAGGATGATAGGCTATGATAGAACAACACAATGAACCCTAAGGAGGATGAAGACATGTTCACAAGTTCACTTCAGCCACATGAGGATATGGACAAACAAGAATCAACTATTGCACCTACAAGTGGAGAACACAAGCCTACATGGCAACCACAAAGTTGAAGAAAATGCTTTCATGGACTTTTCCAAACCAGCATTAATTGATCAACTATGAGGAGGTATGAGTTCTACTAATGTTCCTTTGCATCTTGTTGGTAAGGAATCAATTTCTGATTTGGATAATGATGATGTTCATACATATGGAAGCAATACAAAAAATTGGTCATGTAGTGAGATTGATTTCCCTTGTTTCATACACATGATTACATTGGAGTACATGATAAGATTATATGAGGCATATTGTCTTAGACAACATATTGAGAGATTGTGTAACAAGAAGGTCCTTTAGTTTGATAATTTTTGGTTTGTCATGGATGCTTCACCATGGAATCGGTTGGAGGCAAAAATTATAACAGCTAAGGAGGTGCAGGCTCGGATCAAGTCAAAAATAGCTAAGACAGCCCGGAAAACATGTGACTATCAGCCCCATAGACCAGCACTTGTTGAGGATACAATAAGGGATGGCAAAGACATCTAAAGATAACATAATTCCGATTTCTTAAGTCTAACCAGCAGTCCCTTGTCATCACATGAACATTGCATTGAGGACAGCCAAGAGTGGATTAATAAAATGTGGTGAGAGTTGGATATGCTGGTTGCCCACGGTCTGATTTCAGAACAGTAGTTGAAGTGGAGTAGGAGGTAAAAAACCCTTTTCATAGTTATGTCGATAATCATTTGTTTGAGCATGAGTATGGTGCAAGAAATGTTGCGGATGGAGCTGTAGACGAACCAGAATGTTTGAATTAGAAGTCACATCACTTGGAAGGTCGGCTAAATGAAGACACGATTATTGCATCTCTTGATACTCATCAGAAAATGGTAGATTCTTTGTGGAAAGCTCAAGGTGGTCACAAAGGCCTTGAAGAAGAACTATCTCTTGTATACTTGTAGAGACTCTGAGAAACTTTGGTTGTGAAGAAATCAAACTTCCTACAATTACTTTTAGATAGACATCATCTCCTCCAACTCAATGAGATATATTCCGATGCATTGAGAAGAAAAGAAGATGAAGTGGATAAGCTTATCTATGAGCTTAAGGTTGATATGGATTCTTGAAGATCACTCAAATGGCC
The DNA here is from genome assembly GCA_018584345.1 of Thuja plicata. NCBI lineage: Eukaryota > Viridiplantae > Streptophyta > Pinopsida > Cupressales > Cupressaceae > Thuja > Thuja plicata. The sequence continues at coordinate 1,509,211 of MU226028.1, forward strand.
CTTCAAGGATCAGAAAGTCAGGTTGATGAACTTTGTTTGGAGTTGAGTTTGGAAAATTCATCATCCCGATTAGACATTCAATCAACTTTTACAGCCACACCTAAGGAAGAGGAAAATAATGCAAGGATTGAAGACATTCATCAAATAGTAGAGGGGATGGGGGATCTTCATAAAGGAGAGTCTACAATATTATTGATATAATTAATAATATCATTGATCTATTCATTATCCCGTAGAGTCTACAAATATATAGGAGAAATATATTATTGAGAGTCTACAATAAAGGAGAGTCTACAATATTATTGATATAATCAATAATATCATTGATCTATTCATTATCCCGTAGAGTCTACAAATATATAGGAGAAATATAGGCAATCGTGTGCTCTAAAATAGCATTCACGGGTTTAACAAATTACAAACAGACTAAACCAATGCTCAAAGTTTACATACCAATAACAACAATCATAAACAAACACTAAACAACCTATCTACGTGGATGAATGATGGAATATCCAACAATTTAGAAGATGAAGGTATTGAGGAGTCTCTGAATATGGGCACTCAAATTTTGTGTGAAGAATGTCTTGAAGATTCTTTTTTTGTAAAGAAGTAAAGAAGTCGCAACGAACATGTGATGGATGGCTACAAAGAGATATGAAGGTTAGGTGTTTGACTACTCAAGCTAGGCAACACTTACAAGAGAAACTTTCAGATTTGTGTGGGCATGGAGAGAGGTATGTTTGTATGCATCATGAGGCTCATGAGTTTCCTCTTTTGAAGAGCCCCCTGAAGGGTCAAATCTTATATGAATGTCGGTTGGTTGAGCACACACTCGGTGGATCAGCCACTAGTATTATATCCATACATGTTGAGAGAGACAAGTGGTTTTGGTTTGGGTTTGGTTGGCTACTTGGTCTTTCATGGAGAGTCTGAGGAGTTATATCTTTTGGAGGCTCTTATGATGGAGTTAATGCCTTTTGGACCAGCCTTTGAGGGAGTATGCATTGATGGTGGCATTATTGAATCAGCCTTGTCTAGGCATGTGGACATCCTTGGAGAGCCATTGAGACACTTCTCCCTTATGATTCATTGTTGGAGACTCGAATCAAGCTGAAGCATGTGATCTTGAGTTAGAGATATATCTTGGGGTAGCACTTGATGAAGAATCTTCAACAAAGAAGGAAGGAATGTTTGAGACTCTTGTGGACACTATTGATAAGTATGTCTGCCATATTCCTTTAGCTCTGTATAATTATAAGATAGTAGCCACTTCACAAGAGGATGAAAGTATTGAGGAGTCTCTGAATAGAGGCACTCAAATTTTGTGTAAAGACTGTATTGAAGGTTCTGATTTTGTACTTCAGGCTTTGGAGGATGTAAACAAGTTGCAACAAACATGTGATGTATAGCTACAAAGAGATAGGAAGGCTAATTGTTTGACTACTCAAGCAAGGCCACACTTACGAGAGAAACATTCAAATTTGTGTGGGCATGAAGAGAGGTATGTTTGTATGCATCATGAGGCTCATGAGTTTCCTCTTTTGGTGAGCCCCTTGAAGGCTTAAATCTTGGATGAAGGTGGGTTCTTTGAGCATGCACTTGGTGGATCAGCCACTAGTGTTATATCCATTTGAGGGAGACATAACTGGTTTGGGTTTGGTTGGCTCCTTGGTCTTCCATGGAGAGTCTGAGGAGTTATCTCTTTTGGAGGCTCTTATGATGCAGTTAATGTCTTTTGGACCAGCCTATGTGGGAGTATGCATTGTTGGTGGTATTTTTGATTCAACCTTGTCTAGGGATGTGGACATCCTTGGAGAGGTCATTGAGACACTTCTCCCTTATGATGCATTGTTCGAGTACAAAGCTATTCACTTTGTAGGGCATGAAGCACATATGATGAAAGTTCTTTATGGTGAGTGGCATCGTCTTGGAGAGAGCAAGTCACAGATGAGCTTTGAGGTTTCAAATTACCATTTTTTGACAGCAACTGATTGGTATGATAGCATGATGATTTGGAAACTTAGCATTGATATGTTTGAAGTATTACTGAGTGGGATCATGAGGAGGTGCTTCACAACTCCAGCCATGGTAATGTTTATATCAGAGTAGAGCAGCGAAATCTTGATGGAGATTTGCACAACGTTTGGAGGACTCTTTCAGCCTACTACTAGGAGAGTTAGGGAGGTAGCACTTGTGGTCATACTGCAACATAGAGACTTCAACAGATATTCATATCGAAATCCATGTTTGATTTGGGATCCCAGAATAGTTGGAGCAGCAGGTGCATGTGCATTGCTCGTGGGCAAGCAATTTCGAGAAGGGGAGATTTGTCATGTCCCCTCCCTTTTTGGCTATTATCATAAGAGGATTCTTATTGGTGGCTCATCTCTCTGTCCCATGGGCTCTCAAATTTTGTGCAAGAAATTATCAAATTCTTCTTATGGCCCTGATCACTATCAGGCCCATTTAATATCTCTCCCTGCTCATATCAAGGGCTGAGTCCTTTTCAAATACTGATGGGAAGCATCGTGGGGAGGTGGTATTAATAGGAAGTGCCAACAATTAGTTGATCATCATCAAACTTTATATCTTCCTACCCAATCCTCCATATTGGATGCAATTCATACTTGCAGTTTTCGTGGTCTACTGTCCACCCTAGTCTGCGCAAACAACTCAATTTTGTGAAGTCTCCTTTGTAGACAAAATTGTAGTTCTAAGCTATTGTCAGTTTGGTGAAGATTTATTATACCAGAAATATCATCCCTTTAAGAAGCTTGGCATATGGTGTTGCCATATATTACATCTACAAATCAATAATTATATGACATGCTGTTGGAGCGATTCATATAGTAATTTGAAGGATCGAAGGACTGTGCTATTTGTTCATGCTGATCATTGAAGTCGTGGGTGTCAAACCTTATGGTTGCGACTTCATAACAATATATTAATATTCTATTTGAGTCAAACTTATTATCGCTGCCGTGAAAGTTATCTCTGCTGACAAGGGTTATTATATTGGTTTGCGGTTAATGTCGTGAATGTTGGCGCAATATCATGTTCCACATAAGAAGGCCTGACATACAGTAACACTCGGCAATATGAGGAATTACAGATTGCATAGTGTCTCTGGGGCCACTCAGTCTTATCGGGTTGATTAGAACAGATTATATTTCAGTCAAGCATAAAAAGGATTATCAATTCCATATCGTAAAGAGTATTAGTTGCGCCTGGCTTGGGAAGGAAAGAAGTGGATGTTTGACCAGAGACCTGCTCACCTAGTGGGCATCATCAAGTATTGGAGTGGATGTTCTGTGCCTCATATATTTGCTAAAGCGGTTCTAGCTTTGCCTATCTGTACATATACTAGCTGAGCGCTGATATCGGATATGATCATATAAGACAGAGGTATTTGTTCATCCTAGAAAGAGTCTGACAGAGATTGGCATCTACAGTGATAACATCAGAGCAACATCCCCTGGCCATTGTTGGAGAAGGTCATAAGGATCCGTGGATATAGTGTAGTTGGTGAGACGACTTTTACATATCAGAGAATTAATTGTTCCTTTAATAATCTCTGCAGTTATATATTACATTCTCAGACTTATTAGAAGCTGCTTGTGGATTCACTGTTTTCTAATTGTCAATAAATGGAACAAATCATTATCATGTATGTAAGTTGTTTATGAGAATTCTTTAGGAGTATATTGCAAAGGTCTTTTAGAAATCAGTGTGGGACATTACACTACATATATTGTTGGCGGACAATGACTAACCAATACTTGATAATATGACAAGAATATAATACAATAGACATTGATAATATGACAAGAATATAATACAATAGACATTGATAATATGACAAGAATGACATGGTTATTGACTACAATCTTGACTGTAGTCAAAGTTTTGTAGGGGTATTAATTTTGTTATTAACATGTCCAATGCTCTCAAAACGCTTAAATCTGTAGTAATCTTAGAATACCATTGCTTAATACCATGTTAGAATTTGTAGCAAACAAATTAACATAGGATCTAATTTCTATGAATTAATCACAAACACAAAAGTCAAAATAATTCTATTTATTGTATTGATTTAGGAAAAGTAAGCAACCATACACAGAGTACAAATATACAGGTTCTTTGATGAGTGAGTTAGGATGATACATATCCAAAAGGTCATTAGTTAATTCCCAATAAGTGGATGAGTTAGCTCAGTTAATTGATACAAAGGCGGCCTTGATTAGATAAAGGTGGCACCTAATTGCCATCAATTAGGGATTGATGAGGCAATGATGTTCTTAGTGACTTCAAATCAAGGATTACACATCGTTATTAGCTACTTGGGTGAGAGAATTTAAATATCCTACTATCCTGAGTAAATTTAATAAATGGTACTCAAGATATAGTAGTTCCTGTGTGAAGCATAAGATTGCGTCACCAATGTTTCATGCCTTGATACAATGTCTCTTATAATATAATAAAATGCACAATTTCTTTCATGAACTTATATTTTATATTCTATGGTTATAGTTATGAGGTTCTGGGTAGGTTAGGTAGCATCTTGGGGTTTTTATTTTGGCTCGCTTTACTATTATAGGTGTACTACCATGATAGTTTGGGTTAGGTGGTATGCATTCTCTTTCCTCTTAATTAGAAATTTCCCTATCTCTCATATTTGAATGAATACCTAGATACAACATTTCTTTTAACATAAAAGAATGTACAATTTTTTCATAAGCTTATATTTTTTAATCTAAAGTTTAATTTTGATGTCCTAAGTGGGTTAGGCCACATGTTAAGGTGATACTTTTTTGGGATATACCTTCTTAGGGTCCTATTGAGAGTCACTTTACTATTATAGCCATAATAATATGGACGTTTGGATTTTATGTTAAGTGGGTTAGGCCACATGTTAAGGTGAAACTTTTTTGGGATATACCTTCTTAGGGTCCTATTGTGTCACTTTACTATTATAGCCATAATAACATGGACATTTGGATATTATGTTATGTGTATTTTTACCTTTTAATAAGGAATTTCCCAATCTTGTAACCATCAATCTATTATCATAAAATTACAAGTGTACTCTTCTGGAGAAGCATGTCAGAGAAGTTCATTCCTTTATTTTATTTTGGATGTGCAGGTGTTATCCAACCATATTTTGTTGAATCTTTTTATTGTATTGCAAGTGTGCTACAATCAGTGACATTTTTTCTAAGTATGACCATGTTAATACTTGATTCTCTCATTGAAGGAGAGTCCCTCAACAAATTATACAAAGAAGACATTTTTTGTTTCTTTGTAGCTTCTTCAGATGCTGCATGTATTCCTTGTAGTTCTTGCCAAAAGATCTGTTAGTCTGTCCTGGAATGACTGAACCTATTTCCCCGTTATTCTCATGAAAGTATCTGTTTCTTAAGGTACATATTGGACTTTCCATCTGGGATCATCTGAGTTTTGTTGGACTTTCCATCTGGGATCATCTGAGTTGAGAGATCAAAACATAATAATATTTGATTATCAGATCAAGCTCAAAGAGTAATGTAGCCTTCTGCAGTGAATTTATAAAGCCATTTTATGTGGAAACATGTTTATCTTTTTTATTAAAAACCTTTAATTGGTGAAGTACTTCATCCTGCACAGATTCTAGCAAGTTATTGGCATGTGGATGCATATTGATGCTTCATTGATAATAATTTAGTGATTGGTAATTAAATATTTTAACATTTTTTCATTTCTATCCTTTAAAATGTTACTTTGTAGGGATGATGATGCTTGGTACTTGGTAGTTTCACACTTACTTTTACAATATCATAGTTCACACCTACTTATACAATTCAGAACAACTCTCTTGACAAATTTTATCATTTTAAAAACTTTCCATTGACTAAAGATTTGAATCCCAGATTGTCTTGCACCCATTGATAGAGATTTGGAGTGATCTACCTGCCCATTTGCATCATATGACTGAACATATGATCTGTAATATCTCTGTTAGAGATCCATCATTTAATTAAATCCAAAAGGGACCTCTATCAAGGAATCTCATGTCTCAATCAATTGTTGTTACTTTATGGTTAAAGTGTAAACTGGGTTAGTGCCATACAGAAGTTTTTTAATGCATCAACAAAACTTTTATCATGATTCTGCAAATGACAGGGACATACTTTAAGCATGGTTAGTTCTTGATCTATGTGCTTAATGTAGGTAGAGTTCTGATTAAACATCCCTTCTTTACAATGACCATAGAACTTGTGTCTAAGTACCTTAATTATTTAATTAGACAAAATAGAGGACACATATAACTTACTGTGCCGATATTATTGCTCATCTTGTTGACATTCATCTATCCATAGATTGGTGGATTTAGAAGGAATAGAAAAGTTTATCTGTTTTTGCTTTGATCTTTAAGTATCATCTGACCTTATTTGGTTTATGTCCAGATTTCAGAAATTTCAATACCTCATTTTGTTGCAGCAACTATATTTTCTGCACAAAGTGGTTCAAAAGTTAATTTTTATAGGAATGCACAGCTATTGACCTTGATGTCCTGCACATTTGGATTATTCAGGTTGTCCTCAAGTTTCATGGAGACTAATGCAATAATTTTTCTATATTTAACGAGGCTATAGTGACATTTAATTTTTTATTTGCTGCCATTTATTATTTCATGGAAATTAGGCAAACCACTAATCTATTCCTTTTCATATATGCACCAGTGGAATACGTGGTGCTTGTTTTGGCATTGCCAATCAATTTCTGGTGAGAAAAATGCTTCATTATTTTAAGACAATTATAGCATTTGTGTTTTGAACATTGCATGCATTCTTATTTCGGGAATTTATCATTGTAGAAAACTGCTAGTTATTTTGTTGTAACTATATGGCCAAAGGTTCTGTATCTGTCCGAAATCCTCCTTTCTAGATTTAGAGTGGAAGGGTTTAAGTGTGAGTTGGGGGAAAATGCTATGTATCAGGTAAAAGGCTTTTGATAAATGATTGCTTTTTGATCTTTCAGGTGCAGCGTATGAGGGAGAAATTGTTTTTAGTGCTTCTTTGTCAGGTTTGTCTGGCTTTAATGTGTCCTTAAAAAGCAATCTAGTAATCTGCCTATTGGCACCCCTCATTTTCTCAAACTTTAGGTTAAATTTTGTGTATATAAGTTCTGGATATTTCTGATTTATATGTTATAGGTCTGGATATCTCTTGCAAGCACCATGAATCTTTTAGAATTTAGTTTGTGTTGGATTATTTACTTCCTTTTGCTAACCTGGTTGAGATTATATGTGATTAAGAGCTTTGCGATCCTTTTTCCTCTCATATATAGGATATTGCATTTTTCGACACGGAAGCTGTTGGTGTATTGACAAGTAGGTTAGGAACAGACTGTGAGCAGGTTTCTCATATTATTGGCATTGATTTTAATATAATGTTCCGTAATGGACTTCAGGTGAGACTTATCTATGCCAGCAGTAATTTGTCTGACTGACGTACAAGATTCTTGTATCCATATGTTATGGTATAATTTTCTTGATGCTCATTCTAGGGAATAGGTGCATTGATATATTTGGTGATACTTTCATGGCAACTTGCACTATCTACAGCGATACTCTGCTGTCTCATGTCGACAATTCTGTTTTTGTACGGCAGGTAAGTTTATTCTGTCTAAATATTTCTTACATTTTTTTCTTTATACCTTTGCACTTATTTCACACAAAGGATTTCTGATATGAATGTATTTTTGTTTGTCTAACAATGTTTGTTTTGGACAAGAAAATGGATGGGAGTGATTTGAACTAGTTACAATCAGGGAATGTAAATGCATGATGAATTTAGAGTTAACTGTAACTTTTAGTGTTTTATTCTGCACCTTTTAGTGTGACACAAAACTAAATGGATGTATGGTAGAGCCAGTCTTCAAATTAGGAGAAATTTCTCGTAACAAAAACTAATCTATTCTGTAATTGTCCCCTTCCTCTTGACAATTAATCTGGGTGAATTTTCTAGCTTCTCCTATTCCTGGAGGTTAGAAAATAAAATAAATAATAAGGGAATAATGTGGATAATTAATAAAGGAGCAAAACGCTAAAGTTGCAATTCTTGGCACTTAATTATTCACTTTATATCATTAAAAAGGGGCCAATTTAAGTGAAGACTTTATCCTTCCTAGGTGAACTTCACATGATGGGCATTTAAATCAATAAGAGGCAAATAGTATTAGATTTATTCTTGTATTCATGACCATGTTGAACCCTTGTGAGATTGTACCCTTGGGGGTGATCTGTTGTCTACTTGGTAAGTTTTGGAGAGAAGGAGAAGGATTGGAAGGGGAAAGTTGCACCTTCAAACGACTCAATAAGGAAGTTGATAGCTTTTTGTAGAGGCTTTATAAGAAGTTTGATGACAATCTTTAGGCATTCTCGATTGTTATATGCTAATGTTTTCTCTCTGCAAGTCGACTCCTAGCTTTTCAGGACGAAACCCCTGGAAATTCATATGCCTGGACAACTACCCCAATCATTTATAGTGCTCTTCATCTCAGTTGCATATTACAATGGAGCTCGGCTGGTATTTGAGACGGAGATCAGTATCATTTGAGCAATAACAGTTCGGCCAGCTTCAGAATATTATAGCGCTCACCTAGCAATTGATTTGCTAATGAATCACAGCCTGTCTGGTAGCTAATGAAAATCGCAGCTTGTCTTGTAAAATCTGTCAGCATGGATTCGCCTTTGCATTCGCCCAGCTTGGCGTTTCTAGTCAATCCGTGAGGTTTCAATTGATTAGAAGTTTATGAAGGTGTGAACTGGTATGTAGCGATTTATATGTTTATCTTCATTGGAATCCCAATTGCTGCGATCAGAATTTAGATGGTAATTTAATCAAGTCTTTCCAGCTGCTAGAATATTTTCATGTAAACGAGTTCTTTGCAAATAAGGGAAATCTCAATAAAGCTTGCATGTAGTTTGAACTTTATATAACGCATGAATTGATTTTGTTTAAGATTAATCCATGAAAATTTCGTATTCCTCATAAGAACAACCAGTTAGGATATTCATATTCGAAACAATATGTAGTTGCTATCTATAATTTATATGGTGGTTGTTCACACAAAGAAAATAAAACTAAAGGTGTGTCTTTTTGGATTCACTTAGGACAAAAAGGCTGATATGCACTTCTACTTAAGGAAAAAAGGTTGATTGCAAATGATTGTCACAAGGCCCTTTCAATAACAATTTAGAAGCAAGATAGACATTACTAAATTCTATTGAATAATAGTGAAAAATGGATCAACATTTAAGTGTGAAGAGTACTTATTTATAAGGTTTTACATGACATTGCAGGAGAAATAAATAAAATGCCAACTACTACTTATATGATAAGAATATATTGCTTGCATTGCATCATCACAAAATATAATCTACTAAGTCAAAATTCTATTTCAAGAAATCTTCAGTTAGACTCCTGATAAGGATTAGTACACACTATGAATGGACCTTTTAGAAGGCCATTCAGAAATAGTTGATCTAGAAATAGCTGCCAAAAATAGCCTTTTCAGAATAAGCTCAACTTAAAAAATAGAATGGGTTTGAAATGTCCTTAATAGAAATTTTTGCTAGTAACAGATGTAAACATTCAATCCAGACCAAAAAACAATTTATTCCATGAAGCTTTCACAAAATACAGACTATACAATGAGATATTTATTAACATGCAATATGTATTCTTATTACCCAGACTATTGTTGGGAAGTCCTTCACAACATCGCCCCAATTCTTGGGGACCCCTAATTTCGAAGTTGAACTTGAAAGTGTTTATGGCTAGTTGATGAAATCCAGCGTTGAAGAAATTCCGCCACCACCTTGGACAGCCTGTCCATCCTCCTCTCATTTTCCGCCAAGTCATGGAGGCTGGTCTTTTCCATATCTGATTGAAGGATGGATGTTGTAGGATGCTATTGGCTGCTTAAGATGAGAATGAAGTGTTTTTGCAAGGTTTGAAAGGGGTGAAAAGGACTGTTTGAATGATTGCTAAGCATACACCCCTGTCCAAGGGGGTGGCGGATTTCGCCACCACCTTGGATACTTGTCCATGCACTCATGAAATTCCGCCAGGTAGTTAGAACATCTCCTTCCTTTTGGTAACTTGGACTAATGCATGTTGAAACATTGATGATGCCTTGCTTGTATAGAAGGTGATGAACTTGAAGT
>MU226028.1:1534511-1574127 GCA_018584345.1 Thuja plicata
TCTGGTAAATTATTAGGATTTATAATCTCTAAGCGAGGCATAGAGGTTGATACTGAAAAGATTGATGCTATTGTTAACATGCCTCCTCCTAAGAATATTTCTCAATTACGCAGTTTACAAGGAAAAATACAAGCTATTTGTCGCTTTGTTTCTAACTTAGCCGATAGAACTGTTCCTTTCACTTCCTTGCTTAGAAAAGATACCACTTTTTCTTGGAACCAGGAATGTAAACAATCCTTTGAGCAATTTAAGGAGTATCTTGCTAATCCTCCTATTTTGCAACCTGCTCAATTCAATAAACCCTTTTATCTATATACTTCCGCTACTTCCAATGCCATGAGTGCGTTGGCTCAACATGATAGCAAAGCTAAGGAAAGACCAGTGTACTGTATTAGTCGGACCTTACTTGATTACGAAACAAGATATACCAATTTGGAAAGACAATGCTTGGCTTTAGTTTATGCTTGTCAAAAACTCAGACATTACCTGTTGAATGTTGAGGTCAATGTGATTGTTAAATTTGATCCTCTAAAACACCTTTTCTCAAAGACTGATCTCTCTGGCCGTCTGGCAAAATGGGTGATGTTACTAACGGAATTTGATCTTAATTTCATTCTTCAAAAGTCAATTAAAGGACAGTCTTTAACTAATTATTTAGCTGAAGCTCCTTGTCCTCATTCTGATACGAGCGTTACCTCAATAGAATTCCCGGATGAGAACATTTTAGCAATTAAGCAAAAAGATGTTTGGGAATTATATTTTGATGGTTCTAGATGTAAGACAAGTTCTGGTGTAGGCATTATCTTGGTCCCTCCTACAAAGAAACCGATCCCTATGTCATAAATTGACCTTTTCTTGTACTAACAATATTGTGGAGTATGGAGCTCTTATAGCTGGCTTACGAGCAACTTCATCCCTTCATATTAAAAACTTGGAAATCTACAGGGATTCGCAATTGATTGTTGAACAAATCAAAAGAGGTTATCAGACTAAGAATGATAAAATGACGCAATATAGAGATTTGGCTCTTGATATTCTTTCACAATTTTCTTCTTATACGATTCAGACTTTACCTAGGAAAGATAATCGACACGCGGAAGCCATGGCAAGCGCAGCTTCTTTGGTTTGTCTTGAGAATAATGCCGAAGACTTTCAATTTACTATACACACTCTTAAACACCCTGCAATTTCTAATAAGGTTACTGCTGATTGTTTCAACTTGCATTTGGATGAATGGTATTCACATATTATTCAGTTTTTGAAAGATAATACCTTTCCGGAATCGGCAACAAGGAACATGCGTAATCGTATTAGGAAGCTTGCAGCACGTTATATAATTTTGGGAGATACTCTTATAATGGTTTGCTATTAAGAAATCTTGGTAGAACCAAAATTCCGATAGCTTTAGCAGAAGCTCATTCTGGTTCTTGTGGGGGACATTTTGGTGGGAAATCTTTAGTTAATAAACTTCTTAGAATGAGATACTATTGGCAAACAATGGAACAAGATTCTTTTATGTTTGTTAAGAAGTGTCCTCAGTGTCAACAACATGTTAATTTAATTCATGCTCCTGCTTGTGAACTTCGTAATCAAGTTGCTCCATGGCCTTTTAGTATTTGGGGTTTTGATCTTATTGGAAAAATCTCACCAGCTTCTTCTCAAGGACATACGTACATCCTAACAGCTACATTACTTTACGAAGTGGGTAGAAGCTATTCCTCTTCGTTCTACTACTGCGGATGTTATTTGTGATTTTATCCTTAATCATATTATAGTATGATTTTGTATTCCTTCAATGATAGTTTCGAATAACAACACTTCTTTCAAGAATAAAGAAGTCACAAATTTTTTGGAGAAATATCGTATTCAACATAGATTTTCTACTCCCTACTACCCTCAATCTAATGGTCAAGCCGAAGCATCGAATAAAGTTCTTGAACAAATCTTAAGGAAAATGGTTAACAAGCATGCGAAAGATTGGCATACCCAACTTAGTTATGCTTTATGGGCTTATAGGACTAGTGTCCGTACTGCCACGGGGACTTCTCCTTATAATCTTGTTTATGGTACCAATGCTATTATGCCCTTAGAATTAGAAATACCTTCTTTGCGTGTTTTGTTTCATGGGATAATTGACAAAGATACTTTCCGGGAACAACGACTACAGGAATTAGAAATGTGGGATGAACAACGGATAAATGCTTTGGAGCATATAGAGGCTTATCATAAATCACTTCAGAAACAATATAATCATAAGGTAATTGAACGGTCATTTTTGGTGGGTGATTTAGTCTTGTATGAAAATCAAAGGAATGTGAATGCTTTACCCGGTGAAAAAGGGAAGTTTAGTTCTAATTGGCTTGGACCTTTTGTAGTGATTGAGGATTTTACTTCAGGTGCTTATAAGATTGCTGATATGAATGGTGTCCCTCTTAAGGAACCTATTAATATTATGCATCTCAAACGTTATTGTCTCTAAATACATCATTCTCTCTTTGTGTATTTATGTATTCCTTATAGAATAGTTAGGTCTGTTTTATAGGTTATGTAATTCGAGTACATTCATACATGATTTCATTCTTTCTTTCTATTAAGTTTTTGTGTATTGATGAAAAGTACAAGTAATCAATCATAGAACTAACTGGGCAAAGAAAATATTTCATATACATAAACTTCCATGAGTTTGGTACATATATGGCACGTGTGCCATGTCTATCAATCTCTATCTCTATGCTCTGACGGTCGGTGGCCCCCGACTCTCTCTGATCTGTAGTGTGAGGCTGAGGATCTCGGAACGATAGTCCTGTGCGGCTCCTCGACATGCCCTTCTCATAGTTACGCTCCTAAGCTCTCTATAGATCAGCCATCAATTTCTCCTCTCTCTGCATAACCTCAGCTCTCGCTAGATGCATGCAAAAATATCCGCATGTCTGCTGGGATCCCTTTGTCCAATAAGGGACTCTCGCTCGCTAGCTGGCAATCGGTAGGATATACATGTATCCTTTAGGACCTCAGATACAAAGCTCCTCCACTCCGCTACGCTAGCTGCAAAATTCAAACATATTTATCTTTTAGTACTTCTTCTAGAAAAACATTTACTTAAAATATTCTAATCAATTATATATATCATACCTGGATCTCCCTCCTGGGTGTCACCAAAGGATCTAGATGGTGGGGGCATGGAGTGACTACCCTCTCCCGCTCACTATGTCTAGGTCTAGGCGGTGGTGTCTCTGTATGCGCACGGGGAGGTCGTCGTGATCTCAATGGTAACAACACAGACTGCCCGATCATCTGCACCTGTACTACTGTCTGGGGGCATCTCCTCTGCTATCTCCTCCTCCATAGGATCTCCCTCGGAGATGGCTCCTCCTCGTCTCTCTGATCGTCCTCCTCTGCTGGTATGCCACCGCCTCGGTGGGTCCTCTCCGAAAGACCTGGATCACCTGTGGGGTAGTCATCGGGGAAGATGGGGTGGGTCCCCTGAAGACTCCAATATCTGATATAGTCTCTGCTGACGCCTGAATAGGATACATTGGGAGCTACCTTTGTATCCTCGGTCTCATATGTCTCGCTATCTACAATATCTGCTACTGTGGGTCGACGTATGGCGCCGGGTCTCTGGTAGTATCTCGTCAGATATACATACCTAGGTACTGTCTGGGGGACCCCCCGTGTCAGACCAAACTGTCTCATCACTCTATCATAGTAATATGGCATCACTGCATGACTGGTAGGACCCTCTAGTAGCTTGCGCTGCTGGGAGTGTCTTAGCTGGTGTCGAGTATCTGGCCATTCTGTCATTCGATAGTACGGTCTCTATATCACATCAATACCTAGTATACGGTCTAAGCGTACCCTCCAAAAGAAGATATCCCCGTACTGCCAGACATCTACTAGCGGATATGCAAAAGCTCTCGGTGTGCTCGCATCTACCGTCATCGGAACACCCTATGGTCGTGTACATGTGTAATGCTCAAACATCCAAACCTGTAGCAAGGTGCATACTGTAAGACTCTCCCGCTGGAATCTCACTAACTGACTCAACTCATGGTAAAGATGGGCTAACATGCTGCGGCCCCATGAGAAAACAATCCGGTCACTCCATCCTGCGTACGAGATGGGTGAATGGTGCTAAGAAGACTGTACCCTTTGTGTTGGGTACTACAACCAAAGAGAGTATACATAGCATCACTCTCCGTACCAAAGGTGTCGGGCCTGCTAGTATGGTTGATAGAGTGATATGATCTGATCGGGTCCTCATCTGTGGTACTTGTTCCAAACAATACTCCCCTTCTGAAAAACCTCGGGAGGACCCCGTTGCACTCTTAGTCTGACAGGCTCGCCTCGGATTGGAAGTCGTAGGATCCTATATACATCCTCCAGTGTGATCTTGATCTCTCCTGACGGAAGATGGAAGGAACAAGTGTTCCCATCCCACCTCTCTATCATGGCTGATATCATGGATCGATGGAACCTCATTTGTTGTAGGACTGCTACCCAATACAATCCCACATCTCTCAATAGCTGTATCACATCCTGCTGTAGCTCAGACAAGCTCTCTTTGACAGTCAGTAACAACCCTCCGAAGGGGTGCTCTTGGAGACGGACAAGATCCTGTCAGCACAAACAGTATCATATCAGTACTCCATCATCAAACAACTACAATACCCACTTGACTTGGTCAAGGTCAACCTTTTTGGGTCAGGGTTGACCTTATCCCCAGAAAGGATTAGACCTTCCCAGTTATGGTCGACCTTAAAGGGTCAAGGTCAACATAACTGGGTCAGGGTCGACCTTTTTGGGTAAAGGTCGACCTCCCCTATAAAAACATGAATTTTTCAATCACAAATATCAAAACAAGGAACCTACCTCAGGCAGTGGCTGTCCACTGGCCAAACACTCTCTCAGGACCTCCATGTGGCTTGCTCAAAGTTCTCTCTTCGGCATTCTGCTTCTTTTTCCAAACTTTGCAGATGGTAAGAATGAGAAGGTAAGTGTTTCTTCCTCTTATTTATAGCTGCAAATTAGGGTTTTATTAGGGTTTCGTTTGAATTTACCTAGGTTAAATTTGAATTTCCCTTTATATGCATTTAGATAGACATTCACTCTTTTCATCATAACTTGAGTTCGGTAGCTCCGTTTTCAGTGCCGTCAGTGGCGTTGGAATTGTGATTCAGATACCTAACCTCTTGAATCGGTTTAGGAAGGTTTTGAATCCTTCTAACTAGTTTAAGAAAAGACTTTTCAATAAACTGCATATCTAGTGTATAGATCTAACCTTATCACCCTGTTTCACCTTTCAGAATTAGTAAGCCGAAACAAGGGGGGCATAAGGGGCTCCATGCACTTCTCAAAATCATCCTAGTAAGGCTTAGGTGCTCTATGGATTTTCATTAACCTCGTGTGCTGCAGATTACGGGTACTAACAGTTTCTTGCAAGATCTCCACATTGAGGACTTGGCTATATCCTTTTTACTTTATGATGTTTTCTTACTTTAGCTTGCATATTCATGTAGTGTCATATCTAAGCTAAAGTGGGGGCTAAATGTATCGTCTTAAAATGGAAGCACTTCCATTTTGGTAGGTTTAGCACCCTCGTGTAGTACACTTGCATATTAGATTTGCATTTAGGCTGCATCTGCACTTGATTCTGCATTTCTAGGTGAAACTAGGGTTAGGATCCTATGGATCCTCCTTAATTTCCCTCTCTGTGGTTTTATGTTTTAGGTAGAACCTATGTACTGGCTCTCCTAATCTTCATCATACCTCCTCTTTGGCCTCTGTGCCTCTATCCAGCATTCTAGTGTGTTTTCTCACCTTCCTACATCTCCGACTGACCTGGGAATCCTGCAGATTTCTCAAGGTGACCTGCCTGAAACCTCAGGTCAGGGTTGAAGTCGATTCTAACCTAGGTCAGAATCTAGGTCAACCTTGACCTAGGTCAAGGTTGAGGTTGTCCTTGACCTAGGTCAAGGTCGAGGTCAACTTTGACCTCTGTCGGGTGTTGATCCCCGCTTTCAGATCCGGAGCTTATCAGGGTTCTAAACTTAAAAATAGGTACCGGAGTCCGGATGTGGAAGTCTTTTCTCCGATATTCGAATTAATACATCCCCTCCTTGGTTGGTGATTGTAATTGGACCATAATTCAAGGCGAAATTTGAATTTGGGTCCCTTGCATTGCCCTAGGAGATCTATATTGAGATCTCTATATAAACACTCTCTTTGGCCTTCATTTCTTCATGAGAAAAAAATCGTAAGTTGATATGATGCAATTACGATTATGACATGATGATGATGCAAGAAAGCAAGAGGATGATATAGAAGAACAAGATATGATGATGCCTTAATACATACAAGCATTTTGTGGACAAGCTATAGTGGATCTTCCTTGGAGCAAGAAAGAGTTCTTCCTTCCTTCCTTCTTGGATCCACCGTTTTCAACATTCAAGCATTCAAAAGATACTATCATGGGGTAGTAATTACGGATTGTGAGTTTGGTGGAAATACTTTAGCCTTGGGGGCTTGGTATGCTTTCTTTATCATATTCAAATCTATGCATTGCTTTCTCATTTTCAATTCATGTTAGGATTTTAATCTAGAAGATTAGATCTTGGCATTATACATTCAAAGCTCTTTCTAAGAGCAACACACACATACATTCTACTATATTCGGCTATTCATGGAGGTGGAAACCACTAAAACGGGGGTTTGACTAAGGCAAAACCCTATATAGCCACCCCAAAACCCACTTTTTCAGATATTTGCAGGTGCTATTTCGGGAGTTACTGGTTCGGAACAGCGAGTTGGAGTGCAGATTCGGATACCCTTTTCGACAAACTATCGGGATCCAGAAACAAAATTTCTGTCGGAGATTTTCGAGGTCGATTCTGCCCTAGGTCGGAATTGGAAATTCTGGGTCAATGGTGACATTGACTTGAGGGTCAAAATCGGAACTGTGTCGGATCGGGAAAAGATTTTTGAGTTTTGTATGTCTCTGCATTTCTGTTCCAGATCCGGTCTCAGATTTTTCAGAAACTCAACACAGGCATTAGAAAAAGGGTATTTCCAGATCTGCTATGATGTGAGGTAGGTATTTTACTCCATTATTCTTTGCAAGTGTTTTCAAGCTTTACATTCCTTATCATAACAATTAAATGTAAATGGATGAATATGGCTTAGGGTCTCTTTTATATGCAAATCTCTATTGTGCAAACCCTATTTAGAAGACCATCCAAATTTTACCCTTTACAGCTACTATGGTGAATGGTCTGAAAGTGGAAGATAGATTGGATGGTTCTTGAAACTTCTCTTTGTGGAAGTTTGGAATTCTGATTACACTTGAAGGGAATGATTTGCTGGACTATGTGAATTTTGATGTACCAGAACCTTCTGAAGAAGCTGAAAAAGCTCAATGGAAAAAGAATAAGATCATGGCCAAGAAAATTCTGATCGATTCAGTTAAAGATCATCTAGTTCTCATTATTTCAAAGTTGAATTCAGCCAAAGATATGTTTAAGACTCTAAAGTACCTGTATTGATTCAACAACACTAGTAGAGCTCTAGCCCTCAGATGTCAACTTCTTTGTGTTAAAATGGCTAGAGGAGAATCAGTAGTTTCATACTTCATGAAGATTACAGAACTGTCAGGGATTCAGATGGAAGTCATAGCAGATCTTTATCCACCTGCAATCTCAGAAAGCATTCAGAATTCCTAACGTCCGGCAAATGGTACTTAAATCAAAAGAGCAAGCACTTAGAGTTTTTACCGGCGAGATTCAACATTGTGAAGGCGTCATAAACAGTAAATGGTTGCGGAAGAATAGAGCCCACCATTCCAAGTTGCCTAAGGAGCTAGTTTAGCTCGATCTCTAACGTTGTTTTAGTGATTTAGTCATGATGCTGAGCAAAATTTTTGGGATTCCACAGTCCTATCAGTTCGAGTTATGGATGTGGTATCTCATTGAACAAGTGGTTGAAGGATTCAACAACATGGATTTGGATGGACTAATTAGCGACAACCTAAGTGAGCAACTGGTAAATCTAGGGCAGTCAAGAAAGTTTTATATGAGCTCGTATGCCATCTACATGCTGGATTGAAATACAAAGTACGATGGACTAAGGTGCAAAGGAACAATTGGAAGCTGTGCTCAACGCTTAAAGGTGCATGAAAGCTACCCTCAGTTGCATTTGTATGCCAAGGATGATTATGCCTGAGTCAACAACACCTTTGCAATGTGCAACATCAACACTCTACATAAGAGATTGCATGTGAGACTATCAGTCGGGGCAATGAAATTGGAGTATGGAGCTTGGTTCATCCAGTTCCCTACCTTCTCCTACATCAGAGTATAAGGATTTTCTGCACAACCGTATAAACTCCCGAGATATCCCACTGATAAAATGGTCTTGTTGGAGATCACTCGACAACAAACAATTTATGATAAAATTCAAAAGGGAAAGAGGAAGTTGGGGCTAGAATTCCCAATTTCTATAGGAGAAGATGAGGTTGAAATGTGCCCATGTTTGAAGGTGGCCGAGAGATCATCGGATGAGTTGCATTTCTTCCATCTGCTGCTTTTTCCAAGAAGGCTAGATTATGACCCTTACAACAAGATTAGAGTGGTGGCTGGGACGAAATATCAACATAGAATGCACCTCGAGGATTTCTGTGCCAATGCTGCAGATGAAATTGAGATCACAAAGAGAATGTATTCCAGATTACTGCTCAATATGATCACCTGATCAAATGGAAGAAGACATGAATATGATCCAAAAGGGATATAACCCAGAGAAGGAGAAGACCATCCTTCCATATGACTGGTGAAGGAAGAAAATTTCAGACATTGATACATTATCTGCACCTGTCTTGGAATTCACAAAATGGTGGGTTGATCGACAGTTTGACAGGTTGAAGGTACCAAAGGATGACTTGACACATAAATTGATGGGTCATCAGCCGTTGAGGGATGAGAGACTAAAGCAGCCCTCAAGAGATAGAGTGGAAGAAGGAGAAATCTCATCAGGAAGTGCTGAGCGAAGGAAAGGAAAGAGTGTTGCTCGGGAAGTGCTACCGAGAGGTGGGCCTGATCTTCATATTGGAGAGCCCCAGCAGAAGAGGCAGAGGTTAGGGAATACACCATCTTCACCTACTTGGACTCCGAGTTTGCAGGAGAGATCCTTTCCCCAGAGGAAAAATAGAGACAAGCGGAAGGAGAGTAGAGCAGGAAGATCACATGTCCAGGCCGATGCAGGATAGAGAGAGCATCAATGCCTATCAAGAGTTTGCCCAAGGAGAAAGTAGAGAGCAAGATGTTGCCACTGAGGAAAGTCTTGCTGCAATTTTAGAAAGAGAATTGATGGAAACAGAGGAACCCACGACAAAGGCAGAAGTTCCTGCAATAGAGGCAAAAATTCCTATTGTAGAGGTGGTAGCTCCTGAGGCAACGACAGAAAGTCCTGCAGCCAAGGAAGATATTTATATAAGAACAGTACAAGGGCAAGAACAATTGATAGTTTAGAATGATCAGTGTTACTGTTCCAGAATGGTTAAGGCAAAAACTATAGAGAAGTCAAGGAAAAGAGGTTGACCCGACAGTCGAATTGCAAGAAATCCTAAACCAAGTCAACCAATCAAAGGAGGAAGGAAAAACCAAGAAATTTGCAAAAGTAATTAGAGGAGAATCTGGATCCAAAATTCTGCAGGTTGCAACGCCTGCGGTTGATAAGGCAAAGGATCATATTACTCCGGATGAGTACAACGTGACAAAGTTTGATCTAAGCCATGCCTCCTGAGAGCAAGTTATCGAAGATTTTGACGATTCTCCACAGGTAATGAAAGACGAGATGAGGAAATTAGAAGGGAAATATCAAAGGCAGAAGGGTGAGATCAAGGCCTTGTGCGAGTACATAAACAACTTACCTCATCCGATAAGAGAAGACGACCCAACCTTTGTTCCTCCAATTATTCTGGTTGAATCAGTAGAGGGTATAGACATGGTCAAATAGATTGCTTAGGGTGCAGAAGTTTGGATAGAGGGCATTTAGAATGAGGCATGCAAACATGCTGTGGACTTGGTGCAATTTCATGACAAGGCATTGGTCGTCCTTTCTAGGATACATTGCATGGATGAGTCATGGGAGGATGAACGTATTTAACAAGATAAGGTGATCTCAGACTTGCAGGGTTTGATGGAGACTCCTTGACAAATATTGATTGACTGTGGAATTATCAGGGAAGGGGAAGCGTATGACTTTGCCGGGTGGTATAACGCGGTGATCATGGCCAAGGAAATGTTTGAACATTTCACCAAGGAGTCCACTCGATTGAAGAGGGTAGCTGAGAATATGCAACATGGGATCTCCAACACAATTGCGTCATTGTTATCATAGAGATTGGTTGAGAATGAAATAATATAGACATCCTAAGGGGGAAACTGGGAGAGTTCTTTCAGCTAAATGCCTTCACTAGAGATGACTTTGAGAACTCCATTTTCTCAATGCCATGCATACAACCTAGTACTTGTTGCCATATTGGGAGAGCAGCTTCCAAGCATTCAAACAACAAGGTCAAAGGTAGGCTATTTTGGGCAGAGATGCATTAAATGCATAATGGGCATTAATGTCGCTCCACTATCCTCCGAAATGGGCGTGCGTAGTGGGCATTTATTACCCACTAAGATGGTGGCTTCCTCCTGATTGGTCTGTGTGGACCCCCTTCATTAATGTAGATTTCTTTTTCAATCCGGGTCATTCATTGTAACCAGGGACCTATATAAAGGCCTCACTTCGCATTTGTAAGGATGGAATTATGAGATTGTTGCTATGTGCTACTAAGACAATAGAATTATCATTGAAGTTTGGTGATCATTTGATGTGTCTTAGTGCTTGCTAAGACACATCATTTAGATTAGATTGGTTAGATAAAGTGTTTAAATTTCAATGGAGAATGTGATGATGTTTTGATGAATTCCATGGTTCATACTTTTGATGGTTTGCTGTTTGTAAGCCGTTGTGTAAAGTTAGCCTGAACCCCACTTTTATGGATGCTTAACTTCTATCATTCAACATGCATTGTTCGTTCTGATGGTGTTCATTGTGATATGAAAATCATTTGCATAACCCCTTGAAGATTGCACCAGTTCTTGCGTAGTAGTTCATCTGGCAAAGCAAAGCTTGGTTATTTTGGAATTTGTCCATCAAAATAGTATTCATTGTTATCATTACCCTTAGGAGTAGAATAGAATTTCTAAACCCTCTTCCTATTTGCTTTTCGCATATTCTGAAAATCCAAAAAAAAAGTACTCTATTACAATATCTTTCGACAGCTCCCACATCTTGCATCATCTGAAATTAACTTGAGTAAACGCAAACGTAAGGCCCCTCGTGATTAACAACAAATCACATTTTACCATTGAGCTTATCCATGACCGAGAACTCACACGAAAGGAACCTTAGAGTCATAGGTATGATCTTCCACAATCTTTAGCATGCACGAGATTTTGATCAAGAGGATAAAATATCTCGATATTTTGTTGTATTGTTGGTGGGCCATAAAACACACATCAACAAAAACTGGCACTAGAGGGAGGGAAGAAATGAAATTTATTCTTGGAACAATTTAGAAAATCAAAGCATTAGTGGTGGTATGCAAACCCTCCATCGTCGCGCCATCAACAAAAACAAGCGCTAGGAGGGCAAAAACTCATTCATTCTTGGAACAATTTTGAAAATCAAAGCATTGGTGGTATGCAAATCCTCCATCGTTGCGGCATCAATAGAAACTGGTGCTAGAAGGAGTGCCTCAACACATAAGTATTGAAAGATTTCACATCATGAATCAAGATGGTGTTGCTGCATAGAGACATCATGTCAGTCCTGCAGCCAAATCGTGGATTTGGAGACGACCAAGAAGACATCATTGTAGGATTGAACTCCTTTGCTTGGAAAGTTAAGAGAAGTGTAGATGAGTATATGCGAGTGAGCTTTGTGTTGGAAGAAGAAGAAGAGAAAGCTCAGAAGATTGAAGCAATGTTGATCATTCAGAGGAATCAACAACATCCAATACCTTTGAGACAAAATTAAGAAAGACTTCACATACTAGAGCGTATTAATTCATTCTTGTCAGAGGTACACCGAAGGTTCTTAAGATGCACCCGGGGAGCAAAAGAATTACAAGAGTTAAAATTTGATCCAAAGCCTAAGCGAAGTAAGAAAGAAGCATCTACGATTCAAAATTCACCAAGTGTAGCGGATCTTACAAGATTATGCTAGACTTCGCCTCCATAGCGTCAAGCACAAGGAAACACTCAGGCATAATAAGGATCAATCCAAGGAGGAGTTCAACAAGGAGTTACACAAATTCAACTAGTAACAGTTCAAGTACCTGCTTCTGCAGCCATTCAACATCAAGCTCCAACAATGGCACAACATTTCCTGCTTATCATAATATGCCAAAGAATCTTGAGCATTTATGTTCCAAGTTCTTTGTTAATGATGTCAATCGCACTGCAGATGAACATATCAAGATTTTTGAAGACACTCTCCAAAACAGAAATATTCAGGAAGATGATGTTGCTTGCAGACTGTGCCCTTATTTACTGGGCAAAGAAGTATTTTACTAGTACATCAATTTGCCCGCTAATTTAATACAAACTTGGCAAGAATTGAAGGACACATTCCTGGGAAAGTTTAGATTGCCGATCACTCCAGCTAAGTTGCATAGGCAGTTAATTGAGATAAGGAGAAAAGAACGTAAACCAATTGGTGCCTTCAATAACAGATTCCAGACGGCTTATTCAAGGTAGCGCGATTCTTACCGCATAAGTGACGAAGCAACATGACCAATTTACTATGCAGCTCTGGATTGCTTCACTTCCATGTTTGTTCAAAAGACACATCCGCCTCCTGCCAATCTGATACAAGCATATGCAGAGGCT
Organism: Thuja plicata; assembly: GCA_018584345.1. Taxonomy (NCBI): domain Eukaryota; kingdom Viridiplantae; phylum Streptophyta; class Pinopsida; order Cupressales; family Cupressaceae; genus Thuja; species Thuja plicata. Next base: position 1,547,450 of record MU226028.1, read on the forward strand.
GAGAGAGTTAGTTTAATATCACTAGCAACTGCTTTTGGAGCGCCTAGTTTCTTTGGGAATCCTAATGTGTTTGATGAAGGAATGCTGAACTACACCCCTTCTATCAATCCTGTTCTTGCTCCTTCCAATCAGTTAGTGCCACATCCAGGAGCCCCTATGTCTCAAGTAATGCCCGCACAACCTGTTTATCTCTAGGACACGACAACTTGAATGAGAACTCAAGAAGAAAAAGATGAGATAAAGGATTTGATAGAACAAGTAAAGAAGTTGTCCATTGAGGTCACTTTCCTCAAAAATCAAAATAATCAACTACAAAATCAACAATGAAATTATCAGTCACATCAAGGCAACAATCGAGGATATCAAGGAAATCCTCCATCTCATCAATAGAATCATCAAGGGTTCAATCAGGGATATCAAGACAATAAACCCGGCTATCAAAACAATCAAGGTTATCAAGAGAACAATTCCGAGTATCATAACAATAATCAAGGACACTAGAGAAGATCATGGAACACAAATCCATACAATGGTGGCATTCCCTCACCATTAGATAATCCACCAGCTCCTAAAGGTCGACCTACTGATAAGGTTTTCCTATTGGAAGCAGCGTTGTCCGGATGGTGTGTGATGTCCCCAAATTAGCAGGTTCTGGGAGCTTGAGTATGGTCAACTCATTAGCGCGACCCTCGTGAGTTGATAGGATGTTTTGAGGGTCTCAATGGTTAGATTTTCCATTTGTCGCAAATCTAGACTTACAATTTATAATAAGTCAGTTTGGGGCCAATTACTATTTCTGGCAGTGTAGTTGATGGCCATGTTGATCAGTCGTTACAGCAGGGGATGCAAGAATCATCATCAGAATCATAATTTTTTTTTTATATTAAGATAATTAAAACCATATACAAGTAACATTGGTATTAGAGACTGGAATATTTACTCACAGCCCCCATAACATATACAGTTACAAAATTGGGGGAGTGAGATGAAATTTATTGTCTTTTAAGCAAGTTACAGATCTATACTACTATGCTTAACAAGTTTACAAAAAGAGGGTACTGATTGAAACATCTATTCCCATCCATCATTTTGGATGATATTGTCCCTTGGGACCCACGAGCTTTCATACTGTGTATCAGGCAGGGTAGTTTCCTGCTCTCGGTCTGCATCAGGTTCAGTCCTTGTACACTCTTCCTGTTCAAATTGGTTGCCAGCACTGTCCATCTGAATTCTAGGATCAGGTATCTTACTACCCAGAAGACTGTTCAAGTCATCTACCTCGGAAGGTGACAGTAAGCTTTGGTCAACTCATTAGCGCGACCCTCGTGAGTTGACAAGATGTTTTGAGGGTCTTAGTGGTCAGATTTGCCATTTGTCGCAAATCTGGACTTACTATTTATAGTAAGTCAGTTTGGGGCCAGTTACTATTTCTGGCAGTGCAGTTGATGGCCATGTTGATCAGTCGTTACAACAGGGGATGCATGAATCATCATCAGAATCATATTTGATAAATAATTGTGTTAATTAATAACAATATGTTATTAATTAATAATATGGTTATATTATTATAATAATAATACTTTATTATTATAAGGATTTAGAAGTTGACAAATTGAAGAATGGTTAACTGGTGATATTTTTTGGAAACTTTGGCATCCAAGGAATTATAAATACAGGCTCATTTGTGAAGCTGATCATCAAATGTTTTTATATCAAATCTTGTCTGGAGAATTGTCTTTGATTATCTGAGCCCTTGCTGAGATATAAGGGTCAAATTAGTTTCTCGAAGACTGATTCTTCTTGAGCTAATCATGAATTGATTGCTGTTGTATAATCAATTGTCCTCCATCGTGCTGTTGTATGCGATCGGGAGAGAGTTCTAAATTCTGTACTGAAATTGGTTTGAATTGGGGTCTGCGTAAGAGGCCAAGATCATTGCTGCTACGACAAGCTTACTACTTTGGGCATATTTTACCAGCTGCTACGCCTGAAGGTTATCTGTTCAACGTTGCGGGTGAAGGCTGGGTTGGGACTGTTGACTCCAACCCGCACACATAGCCGTGTGACTCTGTAAGTGATCGTGACAACCATTACTAGCCGCAGGAGATCTAGTGGCATCAACCACTACTGTTACGGCCGTGCTAGGAGTATAGTGGCGTTAGCCACTACTGGAAACGACTACCGCGCCAAGGATAGTGGCGTTAGCCACTGTAAAACTACTGCCGCGTGGGGGAAAAGTTGGAATGCAACCCAGCTGCAAACGTCTATAAGGTGCTAATTAAATTTCATGCCATTATTGGTTTCAGCGGAACATTGATTTGGTATGTTTAGTTTGCTCCCATAATTTTATAGTTGGTTTCGGCAATTGAATAAAGCATTTCTAGAATTTTGAGAATAGATAAAGATATTATAAATTAAAGTAAATATGCAAATTGCATAAAGAGCCAGTCAGGCTCATTACATGGTGTAGGTTACATGAAACAAACCAACACTCTGAATTACAGTGTCAAGAATTTCAGAGAGCTGGCGATATTTTTAAGGGAGAAGTAAGAAACACTACTGCACCTGAAAATCCTCCTACGGGGTCTTTGATGATTTCACGTTTCCTCCTGATGCTCAAGATTATATGCCGGTACAAACTAATCATAAATTCCCGCCTGCATCGACACATGGTCCTGTGGAGGTGCTCATGTATTAAATTCCACCAAGAAATCAACCTTCACACGTATCCTCAAATGAACCATTGCAAAAAGATGGTTATGTTTTCCCTCTGCTGTACAACAGTGTCCTAGTGGAAGGAGCGAGTGAGGTTCAAGCATATCAACAGACATTTGGGAATGCCATGCCAAAGACTTATCAGAGGAATCATAGAAGTCACAAGGCATTGACGACGTCCACCCTGAATAATTTTTCTACACCTCCGCATCCCGATGCGAACAATATTTCGAGTCTTGTGAGAGACTCTCATGAGTATCGACAATCAACTAATTCACAAGGAGAAAGAAGACAACATGTCGTGACAAATGCTTCGTAAAATGAACGAGGGCAACCTACCATACAATCCATCGGTCAATAAGGAGAAAAAAGACAAAGAAATGCCTCCTAGAGAGGAATTCAAGAGGCTGAGCTCTTACGTACTAGAAGAATTCAAGAAAATCAAGATTAGTCTGCCATTATTCGAATTGATGAAGATTCAAGAGATTAAAGATACGTTGTTGGGAAATTTGAATGATGCTCCTCAAAAGATCATTTCCTAAAGTGCGTTGTACCCATCTAGAAATGCTCCCAACAGTCATCAATCCACATTGGCACAAAACACCAATATTGTCAAAAATGTACCTGATGCCCCTCAAAATCCTCCAAGCTTTATTGGAATGGTGCAAAATTTTCTCGATTATCAGAAGGCTGCAACGAACGGAGGCATGTCTCAAAGTGATCTTGTACCTCAAGAAAAAGAAACAACCAGAAATACTACAGATCTAGTAGAACAAACGATCCCCACGATGCTGGATGGGAGTGACACTTCTCAAAACTCAAACAATGAAGAACCCAATCCAAGAACGCAGAAGCCAATCTTTTTTCTCCACTTTAAAATATGCACCAAATGACTTGTGGAGGTAGGCCACTCACCATACAAGAGGAATAAAGAAAATAGAGGAGGCATTTCAGCTCGAGAATTCAACGCCTAGCTGAAATGCTCCACATGTGGCTAGGGTTTGTTGCTGGTACGTCCTCAAAGGGACTACTCTGTGTAAACAAATGACAACCACAATAATTCTGGAATTGGCTTTCAAACTCAACCTTCAAACCCTTATGTATTGTTTGAATTTCTTCACCAATTCGTACAAGTAGAACTCCTGTATGAAGCTTTAAGCAAGTATTAATATCAGTTGGTATTGCACAACCTTAGAATTGCAAAAAACATTGAAGAGATTCGTTCTCCAATGGCTCAAGATGATTGAAACCCTTGTGTATTTCTACACACAACTCACACATTCAAAAAGCACAAGTATAAATGTCTTCAAGAATGCCTTATATTTGCTTTTTGGATCCTTTTATAGCTTTCTCAAAGCTGGTTGATCCCTTCTAGAGACTTCTTAATCATTTAATATCATTTAAAATAATATTAAATATGTGCACATGACTTTATTAAAATATTTTAATATTTAGCTTCCAGGTTATAAGTAATTAATGTAGTTTAAAAATCACTTAAATGAGGGTGTAATGTCCCTGTTATTAAATAAATAAAATAAACTTGTATTTGGGTTCCGGTCGATTTAGCTTATCCCGGACCTATCTTTTATTTTAGCGTAGGTGTTAGTGTGCCGTGTCGGCTTTATTTGTACACCTCTGGAGTTTGTCCGACGGGTATTTATGACCGACGTGTAGGATGTATTTCTCATGTTGAGTTTTGATATTTTATTGTAATTGCGAATTCCTGTTGGAATTCTGTGTTCTGCCATTTCGGAGGTGAAAGACCCTCCCTAGTTGGTATTTGCAGTTTCGGTAGGATTCAACCCTCACCCTACTCTGTCTGCTCTTTGTTCGGATCTGGCTCGCAAGTATTGATTTGATATGTCATTGTGGATTATATTGGTTTATATTGATTCCTTAATTCATTTTGGCCCGAAGGCACACTCCTTACCCCGCAGGCACCTCCCTCCAGACATCCGTGCTGCCTCCCATCACCATACGACCTTCCAGCCAGCAACCGTACGCCTCCACCCAACAACCGTACGATCTCCACCCAGCAATTGTACGACCTCATAACCTCCACCGTATGACCATATTTCAGCCACCCTACGGACCTTCTGCCAATTCTACGACCTGCTGTCTCTGCTTGCCAGGAGTCAGGAGCTTCGATTCCGTGTGCCAAGAGCTCGGAACATTACAGAGGGTCATGGCCTCATTGCACATAAAGTGATTTTTAATACCTTATATTATAATTGCACTTTAATTAGTAAAGTAATTGCTTTATTAATAATTACATAATTCCATAATAACCATTATTTCCTAGTGCACTCACGTATATATTTGAGGACCTTTGACTTAAGCCCTTTCCAACTGAATCTCAATTATATATTATTTCAACTGGGAATCTCAACTGAATAAATATATTATTTCGTTGGACTCAATTTGGCTCACTTACTATTTATAGTAAGTGACTATTTTAGAAAAGTTAGGGTTACTATTTATAGCAGCACACCTGAATAGGCTATGATTGCAATGCACAATCGGTTTGATCAGTCAATGAGGGATTTACTATTTATAGTAAGTCAATGGTTGATAGAGAATGACCCTTACTATTTTTAGTAAGGCAGTTGGGTGCACAATGGACACAATGGTAGGGCACTCACATATATATTTGAGGACCTTTGACTTAAGCCCTTTCCAACTGAATCTCTCATATCTGTCGGTATGTCTTAAAGTATCCAAGATGTCCGATCATAGGTGCATCATGAAAAGCACACAATATCTGTCTCCTCATCTCTGACCTCGGTATCAAAAGGATCCACCCCTTGTAAATGATGAGATCATTTACAACTCTATATCTGTCATCCTGTACTGTCCCATCAATAATACCAGTAGCCTATGTGTCCTTAGCATACTCGACATAAATCAAACCTCGCCAATCATCTGCAATCTCACCAATAGAGCACAAGTGGGGTCTCCTCGATAATGCATCAACAACAATGTTCTTCTTCCCCTTCACATATGCAATATCAAAATCCTAAGCTTGGAGCTTACTAACTCATTTCTACCGATCGTTGAGATCTCGCTGAGTGAGGAAATGTTTCAAGTTGTTATGATTTGTTTTCACTACAAACTTGCTGCCCACAAGGTACTGTTTGAGCTTAGCCAACACATGCGTGATGGCTAACGTTTCCTTATCATAAATACTGAACTCATCTCTGGCCCCCTCAACTTTCGACTCTCAAAGGCTATAGGGTGCTTGTCCTACATCAACACCACACCAAGTCCCTCTCTTGAAGCATCACATTGTAACTCAAAGGGCCTAGTGAATTTCGGTAATGCAAGTACTGGGCACGAGCTCATCAACGGCTTGAATTGATCTAAACACCACTGTGCCTCCTCGGTCCAAATGAAAGCCCTTTTCTTTGTCAAATCTGTGAGAGGTGTCGCCCACTGTGAAAACCCCTTCACAAAGCGTCTGTAGAAACCACATAACCCAAAAAATCCCTAGAGTTGTGTGAGATTCTTGGGTGGGGGCCAATCAATAATAGCTCAGATTTTCTCTGGATCAACTCTGACTCCCTCTGCATTGATAATATGCCCCAAGTAGAGTAGCTTTGTCATCTTAAACTCGCACTTGGAATCCTTGGCATACAAGGACTCCCTCTCTAAAATGTCTAACACCTCCTCCAAGTGTCTCAAGTGCTCCCCCCAAGATCGACTGAATACCAAGATGTCATCGAAGAAGATCAACACAAACCTCCGCAACTGATGCTGAAACACCATGTTCATACAAGACTGAAATGTGGTTGGTGCATTGGTTAAGCCGAATGACATAACCAGGAACTCAAAATGCCCACAATGACATCTAAATGTCGTCTCCTCCACATCCTCTCTCATCCGTATTTGATGGTAACCATATCTCAAGTCAATCTTAGAGAAATAACATACTCCGTGCAACTCATCAATCAACTCATCTATGTGGGGTATGGGATTTCTGTTCTTTATTGTGTTCTTATTCAGGGTTCGATAGTCTATGCACATGCGTAGAGTCCCATCCTTCTTAACTAACACAACTGTAGATGCAAATGGACTCTTATTAAGTTTGATATGCCCCATATTAAGCAACTCCTTTATTGTCTTCTCTATCTTGTGCTTGAGCCGCTTGGGGTGCCTGTATGGGGTGATGATGATGGGTTTTGCACCCTCCTCTAACTCTATGATGTGCTCAATACCCTTGTTTGGTGGTCTACTTGGTGGAATGTCAGTAAACACCTTACTGTGTTTAGTCAGCATCTCCTGAATCTGTGGAGGATAATCACGCTTCTGCTGGTCAACTACTGTAGGCATCAACACACACAATGCTGCCCACTTTACCTACTCATGCCGAATCAACCTCTCCATCCTCCTTAAGAACACTGTGCTTATGCTGCCATTTGTCATACCCCTCCATCTACCTCAAACCTCATCTTCATGGTGCGTTTTTTTGAGGTAACACCTCAATCATGTGAAGCCATGTCATGCCTAGGATGATGTCCATCTTGCATTAACTCACAACATAATAATCTGCCCGAAACTCATAATCATTAAACCTCAAGGGGAGGTTGAGTATCCGCCTAGTACAAGTGAGAACAAATCCATCTGCCACTCTCACTTTGTACCCTGGGAGCTCCTCTGTCTGAATTCCACGCCTAGCCACGAGCCCCTCGTCATTGAAATTATGTGTCAAGTAAGGTGATAACTCGTTGTCCTGGTAAGGACCCCTCTCATCCTAAATGACCCCTCTTTCTGAATGCTAGAAAGACGTGCTATAGGTTTCTAATCTTCCTCACTGTCACATTGCTCAATCTGCTAGTCTGAAATTTCAGAACTAGTCTTATCTCCTGAAAGGTACTCGATCTTGTTTGCCTTCCCCTTTGAAGTGCACTTGTGCTTAGGGCCCATGGTTCCTTGCTTTAAAGCACAAATTCCTGCATCTCAAGTCATTCAGGTACTAATCATTGGGTTTCTGAAATGGTTTCTTTTGCTGCTTTGAAGTTTTATGAAAGGGTTTCTTGTGCTTGGAAGAAGACTTGTTCCTCGAATCAGCATGCTCCATACTCCTTGTCTTCTTCATGGCAAGCTGTAATTTGGGTAACCCAATTGTGCAAAGGATATGAAAGCCCCTCCACAGAAAGAACTGACAACCTCATCTCAGAGATATCTGTCACCATCACTGATAACCTCTAGAACTCAGATTTATATGCTTCTAATGACCCATATTGCTTGAGTTGTGCAAGCTCTTTGAAATACATCTTTGGCTTTTTACTATTGAAACGCTTGATGAGTTTATTTGTGAACTCATCATAAGAGGTAATATTGTGATGTCCCAATGTGATCAATCCATGGTACCACCACTCATGTGCTACGCCATCTAAGTGCAGAGTGGTGAACCTAATTGCCTCCTTTGACATAGGCTTCAGAGACAAGTAATTATCCAACTTCTGCACCCAAGCACGAGCTGTACATTTATCACCACTATCAAAATGCGGCAAGGTCAACTTGCCCACAGCCTGCTGGAAATCCCTGTTGCCTTGTGGAGCCCTATAATTTGCTTAAGGGTCAATAACTCTCTGACCTTAGGTGGTAGGGTCATATACTCTGTGTAGTGATGCCTGATCTCCTCTACCACTAAAATCTGTAACCGAGGCCCATGGCGTTGTGGAGTGGGTGACTTCGCATGTGGAGTGAAATTTGGTTGTAGAGGCCTTGAAACTGAATTGGATGTTGTAGTATGCTCCCCCTGTGGCCCGCGAGACTCCCTTGTATGGGTGGTATGCTGAGGCTACTCCTCACGTGACTGATTCTGCCTTGCCATTTGCCCCAATAGCTGAGACATCATATCCATCATCGCGTCAAATTTTCTTTCCATCTTGGCACCTAGACCTAGATTTTTCTTTCTCTTTCTCAGCCATGGTGTTACTGACTCTAAAATCTGACTTGTGATTTCCTCTCCTAGTATAAGTTAAATAATGCTGATCACTCATTCAATATCTGTATACTATTCACAGGATGGCAGGAATTGTCCGAGCTCCGATGCCACTGTAGTGTTGCACTCTAGATATGGAATTTTTGGCGAAGTATGATATTTGCAGTTATTTTGATTCTTCTTGTTTTTTGGGTTTTTCAACTTTTTTGAGTTTTGAGTGTTTTTTTGCTTTTTTTGAATTTTTTTTAATTAATGCTTGCAATGTATAAAATAACAAATACAAGAAAACAAGCAAATCTGAACTAACGCCAAATTCTGATCTAAGACTGAATTTTTGAAAACTTGTAAATTAATACAAGGCCGTACTAGGAGTCTTACAGGTTGATGCGATGAATAGTCAACTACAATCATGTGCAAGGCTTAAAAGTATCAAATCTGCTGCAAGTGATGGAATTTCTTATGAGTTTTGATTGGTTTCAGCTGTCTCTTGCTGACTGGTGCCTCCTACACCCAAGCTGGAACCACACATGAATTCTGAGACTGTACGACTGTAATATGAGTTTAAGATGTTTAGAAAACTCAAATTTTTAATTGATAAAGCCTTGGTTAATGCTTGAACTGAAACATTAGCAAGAAATTCACACCAAGCATGGCCTGGAAGGATGAAACCCTAGACGTCCAGTTGCTAACTTGATAATATTGCTCCTAAAGTGGTACGATTGGCTCCAAAACCCCCAAAATATGATGGAAATTGCACCTCAATATTCCGAATCTGCAAATCTGTGATTGATTTTCCCTTGCTCTGATCTAGTTTTTAATGAAACTTCTTATAAACTGATTTTCTCTGCAAGAAATGATGTGATTTGTGCAAATGAAAACCCTTGGACGATGTTGCACACCTGTAGGTTCTCAATCTACTGAGAGATTTTGTTCTTAGGAGATATCTATGGCTGAAAACCCTTCTTCAGAGCTCTCTCTCCAAACTGAAAAACTGTATGAATGTTGGAATGAATTCTTGTTTTCCATTTCCCTCCTAGTATTCTTTTTGATTTCCCTCCTAGCCCGTTCGAATGGTTTCTAGGGCTTTCTTTTTTTATTCTGCAAAGTTTATGAAGTTTAAATTTTACTTATTTTCCCTCCAGGAGGTTCGAACGTCATAAGGGGTTATTCTTCATGCCCACAAAGTCCCCCTTTTAAATTATAAAATAAGATTATAAGCCTAGGGAATGGGTCAAGCGATCATCTTATTATAATTTATTGTTATATTATAAAGTGATTACAATAATCACTTTTATTATTATTTTATTAACATCTAACTTAGGAAATAATTAAATTATTTGCAAATTATTCATAGCTCGCTCACCTGGACCCTGATCTGAGTTTTGTTTGGGCCCTTTGTCCACTAATGCTATCTGACCAATGTGAGCTAACTGATAGTCCCTTCCTAAAATTGAAGAGCTCTCTTAAAAAATAGGAACTATGCTAAAAGTCTCCAGGGTGATCTTAGAGGTCACTTGGTGTTTCCTTGCCAACTCCTAGTTCATCCCTAAAATATAGGGATTCCTCCTAAAATCTAGGAGACTGCCCAAAGCTAGTCAAACTGGCTTACAAAACCCTGATATGTCTCCGTAAGCCCTTGCTGTTGGACTACGGGAACCAACTGATAGGCCAACCTCATCTGCTAACTAACCCGCCTAAGGAGGGGACATTACAACCTCAATCCTCCTATGTGTGCACCTAAGATAGGACGTGGATGATGTTGCAACCATGATATGCGCTCGTGTCTTAGGCTTAGCTTCAGTGACATCCACATCATCGTCGATGTCCTCAAATGGGTCTCTTCGTGTTCTAACCTCCACCTCACCTCTGCCATCACTACTGCCTCTCCCTCTTAATCCACTTGGTCAACCCATGACAAGTCATCTTCGTTGAAGACAAAATCATCAATCTCAGTGATCCACTTTGATTGTGGATCAACCTTCTCTAAAGTGATAGATGTGTCAGTGCTTAAGATCTGTTTTTGAGAGAGGCGCACGTTGTAGTGAACATACAAAAGATCACTCAATCTTTGCACTTACAACCTATTGCTCTTTTTGGAGTGTATGTGCTTAAACATACTCGAATTGCAGTCACATCTTGAAGCACTACATGTTTGACTCAAGGTGCAAACTGCAATACTTTGTAAATTTCGCACTGTTGGCTATCGTTGCACCAAACGTTCGACCTGTTAATGTCCGATACAACCACTTGTCTTATACAAGCATGAGTGACGGTTAAGCCATGTCATGAACCATCGCTGCGTTGCATAGCACAAGGAGATCAAGGGCACACACCTTGCAACAATCCCTCCCTAGCGCAAGCGTGGGGTTCGAATCTGTGACCTCGGCTATGATACCAATTGTTGGCTGTCGTTGCAGCAAAAGATCGACTTGTTAGTGCCCAATAGAACCACTTGTCTTATACAAGCATGAGAGGCGGTTAAGCCATGTCACGAACCACCGTTGCGCTGTACAACACAAGGAGACCAAGGGTGCACACCTTGAATTAGGCACCTTAGCACCAAACATCTCTCACCATGCATCTAAATGAGAAAAAATAAAAATCAATTCTACTCTATAACTTTGAGTTTATCAATGTAAAATGGTAATAGATAGAAAAGTATACTATTTAAATTTAAATTATGCCTTGAGTAGATTTTTACCTGGCTGCATTTCTATCCGATTTTTCTTAAATATGTCTTGTGCAAAGAAGTTCCTTGTGTGGTCCTAAATGGCTCTATCTCATGGACTATGTGGTTTCCAACTTATGCATCAAGTGACATTTTCTCTAAAACTATGTAGAGCCCACTAAACACTTCCTCAGGATTAAGGTGGTAGGTAGCTGCATGTAAAGGCTTGTGAGGTTGATGGTGCCATTGTCAATCAATGAACTTAGTCTCATTCACTAAATGAATTGATCGAATGACATCAGGGAAAATCTGGCTGCAAGATTAAGGTGGTAGGTATCTGCATGTAAAGGATTGTGAGGTTATTTGTGACTATCTATACCTCATTCTTCTCACCCACCTTGTCCAACACTTCCTTGAAGGCCTCACAAAGAAACTCAACATTCTTTGCTTTTCCTGAAGCATCAATTGACTTCAAAAACATTGTGCCACTTGAGAAAGAAAAAATAAGCTATTTAATAATATAAATATTAAAATTCTCAATCACTAAATCTTCAAAAACATTGTGCCACTAAGTACAATTACATGATTAGTAAACTAGAATTAAAATCTTCAATGTATTAAGTATCAACATACATAGAAATCAAACCATTTTAAATTAAAACAAAAACAATAATGAATACCTGGCTGCATGAAATAGAATGGTGTTGTAGAGCCAAAAATCTCCAATTGCACTTCTTGGAACATCACGCTTCTCCTTATTCTAACATATTCTCTCAAGTGATGGTTGAGAACTTGTAGGCGTGCATGGAGCAAAAAAGGAATCTAATTGGGATCATTTGTTTATACATATCCTAGGCCCAATAGTCACGCTCGCACACCACTGTCTCTACTTATAGATCCACGAAATGGGGGAATTGAAGACCCCTCTCCACCAATGTTTTCTATTTCTAGCCTTAGCTTCCTTTTTAATCTTTTTATCTCTTCAAAAGCCTCTAGTTGACATTGTACGTCATGTACAAGATCATGGAGTGCTAATTTGTATGGTTTAGCGTCCATGCTATGGTATGTGTGCAAGGTGATACTTCAACTCTTTAATACCTCCACCACTATATTTCTTTTGGCAATGAGCACATATTATTTCAACTTTTTTTTATTCGAGAATGACATGTTTACAAGGAGCATCCTTTCTAACTGGACTTGGGGTAGACATTATGCTTGAAATTTTGGATCAATTTGTAAATGAATGACAAGTTGCAATAAATTATAAATGAAAAAATTTAGCATTCATACCTTATTGGATTAAAATAAAATTAAATAAAGAAAAAACTAAGAACAATTAGTGTTTGCAGTTAAAGAATTAAGGAAAGAAAGAGCTAGGGTTTGATTATTGGATGCCTAGGGTTTCTTATTTTTCCATTAACTTAAAAAAGAACAAAATGAAACAAATGTACAATAAAATGGAAATAGAAAATTAAAAAGACACAAAAAAATTCTAACTTACAATTTGCTCCAAAAATGAAGAAATGCACCTTCAAATTAGTAGAGGCCTCCTCCAAATCCTTCTTAAAGTCCATTAAATGCTCGAATGCAAGCTGTAATATTGCTATCAGGATTCAACTGTGTTGTTTTTGAGTTAAACTCATTGACCCATGTTTCATGAGTAGTGGTTCACAAGAACCCATCTCTCATGAGAATGAATGGAACACTTAGCACTCATTGCATCTAGGTGATGCTCACAAAGGTGAAGCATTGGGACTTCTCGAGAGGTCACCCATCCTAATACTACTCCAGCTCAAGCACGGTTAACAACAAAGTTTCCTCCATGGTTAAGCACACTTTGCTTGCAACCCCATTTGCAAAACCTTCAGCAAGTGTTGTGCCTTATGAGCCATTCATTAGAAAGCCCCTTAAGCTCATCAATTGATAAGTAGGAGATATTTTCCACAGCAAGTCAAATTGTGATATTGCTATCAGGATTCAATTGTGTAGTTTTTGAGTCAAACTCATTGACCCATGTTTCATGAGTAGTGGCTCACAAGAACCCATCTCTCATGAGAATGAATGGAACACTTAGCACTCATTGCATATAGGTGATGCTCTTAAGCACCGAGACTTCCCGGGAGGTCACCCATCCTAATACCACTCCAGCTCAAGTGTGCTTAACTACGGAGTTTCCTCCATGATGGTTAAGCCCACTTTGCTTGCAACCCCATTTGCAAAACCTTCAGCAAGTGTTGTGCCTTATGAACCATTCATTAGAAAGCCCCTTAAGCTCATCAATTGATAAGGAGATATTTTCCAGAGCAAGCCAAATTGGGATATTGCTATTAGGATTCAATTGTCAATTGTCAATGCCACACTATTTTTGTTCAAATGGCTCTTTTTCTCTCCTTGTGCTTGAAAACAATGACAATGTGTTTTTAGGGTTGAGAAGGCACATATAATGAACTTTTGGTTAAGTAATTTTTTTTTTTTTTTCACTTTTTACTTGCTGGGCACGTGTCAGAGTCTAGGGCTTGGGGTTTGTGAAATTTGGCGAGTCTAGCAGACCCAACGATTCTGCCCTGACTTGGCTAGACTCGACAAGTTCGAGTCTTGGGTGGGGGAGTCTTGCGACAACTAGCCCGACCCTGGACTCTGTGAGTCTTGTAATGCTGGTTTAAAGATTTCAGGTGGATTTTTGGCTTGAAGAGTTCAGCTACAATATTTTGATGTGGATTTATGGCGTTTGGTGTGAATTGTGGTTTTCATTTGTGTGGTGTGAATTTTGAATAGTGTAGAGTTGTTTTCTGAGCGCAAAGTTCCCTGACTCGCCCTGAGTGAGGCGAGTAGCCAAGCTGAGACATACTCGTCGAGTTAGGATGACCCTGACCTGTGACTCGCTGAGTCAGACCCTCCTACTCGCATGACTCGCCGAGTCAATGAGTCAGGGGCTGACTCCTGGAGTCCGAGAGTCGTGACTCAGCCAGATTGTTTTGATTGAATTTTTTTTCAGTTTCACTAGAAGATGGATGCAGTATTGAGAGTTCAAATTCGTGAATATTTTCTGGTCACATTTTCTTTAACATGTGTTTCTAGGTTACCATGGTCAAAGATAATTGTTTTGATTGAAAATTTTCATGTTTTAAGCTACCTAGTTCTAGGAATAAACTTTCTGAGTGCAGAATCTGGTTACCTCGGTCTGAAAACTAACACGCTACCATTTTTAGTATGCTTTCCCTGTTTGAGGCAGTCATGGAGTCTTTGCTTGGATTAAGATTGAAATTTGTAAGGCTTGTACAAGAGAATTTTATGTTCTTTTGCAAAAAAAAAGGATTCATCTTCTAGTACCTTGGGATTTTTGTGCAAGATTTTACATTGATTAAAAGGGATACATGCTACTCTGAGGCTGAGGCTGAGTTAGAGCCAGAGCCATAGACTTGTTTTTGTTTACCCATATGTTTGGGAACATTTGATGTCATGGATTTCATGGATGTTATATACATTTGACAATATTTATAATTCTTTATATCTATGTTTGCTATTTCCTTCAGCTACAATTTATGTTTGTACTTATGTGATGGATGTATGTGATCAAATTAGCTTCTATTTGTGATGTTATAGTGTCTTTAAGCTTTATTCAATAATGGGTGCATGAAACAACTTTTAAATCATTAAAAATCTCTAAATTCAAGGGTTTTTTCATATTGCCGAGTCATTGCCGAGTCCGAGTCGAGTCATTGCTGAGTCACGAGTTGAGTCATTCTCGCCGAGTCAGAGCCAAGTCCGAGTTTGGGAACTCTAGATTTTTCTAAGTAGCCGAGATCAAGTTTTTGCTCATATCTTGTGAAGGCTGAAGGTTATCAATCTGGTTATAGTTTGTGTGGATTTATCATAGCTTGCTGACTTCTTTTGAGTATTCATTTGAAGTGTTTGGCAAAGAACTGATTTTCTTGGGCCAAATTGCTCCCTCAGAGAGGCCGTACCATTCGCTTTGGCTGGTGTTTTCAGACTGAGTAAGATCTGCGATGTTTGAGGTTTGAAATCTGTATTTTGAAATAATGGTTGGTAAAGTAGAAGTTGTTTAGTGTTGATTGACATTGGCATGTACACTTCCTTAAGGAGCTGAAGTATGTTTGTTGCACTTAAAAATGTCTGTTTTTCAGTTGCTTATCACTTTGATATTTGTTTTGAGCTAACACATCCTTGAAGGGTTGAAAGACATTTCATTATAATGTTGATGCAGTAGCATCCGAGAGTGTATGGTAATCTTTCATCATCCAAAAAAAATAGTTTCATTTAATTTTGTTTTGTTGGTTTTCTTTGATTTTTTTGGCTGCAGGCAAGTATCTTATTATAATGTTGATGTAGGAGCATCCAAGAGTGTATGGTAATCTTGCATCACCCAAAAAAATTGGTGTCATTTAATTTTGTTTTGTTGGTTGCGAGCAAGTCTCTCATTCTTGAACTTCAGCTCTCACGAGGCAATTTAATCCCAAAAGAAAATTTTATTTTGGTTGAGCAATTTAATGTTCTAAAGTCCAATTAATGTGGAGAAATGAGGGGTTGGGCATATGCATTGTTGTTTTATTTTTCTTTGTTCCCAAATCATGATATTGTTGATTTGTCAAGTGCATCATTAGTATGCACAATAAACAATTATGTTAAGCTTGAAAATTAAATTCGTAACCTTTGGTTGTGGACATTTGATACAAATTAATTGCTTTTGAATAGTTGTACCTCATTCTGGGTTGCCAAATTGAGGAGTTATAAAGGAGTTGTTGGAATCTTTGGAAGAGCTACAAATTTAAATTTCAGCAAGAGGTACATTTCCAGATTGTATACAAGTGTTCTTGGATGAATGCAACACGTGGATAATTTATTTTAAAGGCATGAAGAAAAAGGAAAAAATGCTTGGTCGTATAAGGGGATGTGGAGAAAATAGTGAGCAGTTGAAGTTGTTGAGGCTTTTTTGGGCATTCCCAATGTCCAGAAAAAGCGGTTTCTTGGGAATTTTAGCATGAAATAATGTATGTGGTTATTTAAAAATTTGAGTGTTTTTCATGTAGATGAATATTAGAATTTTGTGCAAATTTTCAGCGGAATTGATATGTTTTACTTGCTCACAATAAATTTTCATAGTCTTGCATTTGAGCAATTTTTTTTAGGTTAGCTTTGTTAAATCTTTTGATAAATCTTTGGTTTCCTGCAAGTCTTTGATACTATGCTACCCCGGGTTTTCGGGATGGGGGTATGGGGGGGGGAATGGGTTTCCGGGATGGATTTTCTAATATACAAAAAATAGGGAAATTTAAAATATTCATATGAAAACATGGATAAAGCATGCTTATATACATTATAAAATCTTCACATATAACGTTTGTGTTAAACAATTTAAATTGAGAGTCCACATGAGTGTGGAAGTCAAACAAACTATCAAAACTCAAACATTATTTAAATTAATTTTATGGGACAACTAGGGTGTTGTCTCTAATTTCAAATTCACTAAATTAGAGCAACCCCTACAAATTTTAAGCCAAAATTGTAGTGTTAATTTCTAAGACACATTACAAGGTTAAAACTCATAAGCGTTAAGTTGAGTCTTTTCGTGGTCATAGTTTTTGCCTTTGCTTTGCCAATTTTTAATTTTAATTTAATTTTTACTTTTCTTTGGTTTTTTAATCTAATTTTGGGCTTTTTGGACATTAATTATAAGTTCACGTTATTTGTAAACTTATAATTGCAATAGTACTCTCAAAATCCTAAATTAGTTAATTTTGTTATCTTTTTAATGTTGTGTCTTTTGCATCTTGAGCCATTTTCGGGTTTTCGAAAGGCTATTGCAAGTTCGTAATAACAAGCAAAGCTATTATATGTTAAAATTATAAACTTGTAAATCGGGGATTGAAACCTGAAATGCAAGTGATATCATTTTATAATTTAAAAAGGTAACTTTTAAGTTGTATTTTGAAACCCGGAATGCTTTTCCTTGGTCTTTTTCCTAGGTTTTGAAGTGAATTTCGGCATTTAAAGCCCGTAAGTCAAGTTTCCATTGTTTTACTTGCAAATTGAACTTGTAAAGTGTATTTTAAAACTCAAAAATATATGCTTATTGCGTTTTTCGGGCTTTATGCTTAGTTTAAAAATTCACAGCTCTTATTGTGACTTGAAACTCGTTATTTGAAACCCGTGATTAGAGTGAATGCGTTTTGAAGCACAACCCGAACTGGAGTTTTTGCATACATTTATCTCTGCAAACTCGCCATCTGTTCTTAAAGCCCTGAGAATAATGGTGGACACATAAAGAAGGGCTTGTGATTGATTTATATTCAAGCTAGAACTCTTCCAGTGCCTTATAATCTGCGTGGGTAGAGCTTTGAAGCATATATTTAGTCTCAGTTTGTGCGTTTGGAGACACTTTTAGCAGATGTTTACTTCCATAGCTTCCTACTTGTTTTTCAGGTTAGTTTAGTGTGTTATTTTCTTGCAATACATTTCCTTCATGGTTGTTTAGGGTTCACTTCGTTTTTGTTTACAATTTTTTTTAATTTTCTTTGCATTTAGTATCAAAATGTGGGGTTTTCTTTTCTCATTTCCAGTCATTTTTGCTAAGAAAGCTGTTTATTCATGGAATGTGGCATTTTATTTTACTCTTTCTCAAGGATATGCAACTTTTTTCTTGTTTACATATCCATTGCACATTTGTTTAGGGCTGTTATAATATGGCTCTTCCCAAATTCGGGTTTCTAAAACAAGTTGTCAAAAATCTACAAAAATGCAAGTATGAAATCCATAATGCAAATCCTCAAATGCTCCTAGTGCTGCTAGAATGTTTCCAAAAAGGCTGCAAACCGGTTTCCTATTAACACATTTGCAAGTTGTGTTAAAATTGTGATTACAACAAGTTCTTGCCCTCACTTGCAAGCTGCAACAAGCTCTTTTTTCCCCTCAACGTTTCAAGTTCGTAAAGGTTCTTCCCACGTTTTTCCAACTTGTGTTATGTCTTCTAAGACCCAAATTATTCAATCATATTGATAATTCTGGGTTTTGGAAACATTATTGCATATTTTACACATGCAATATAATAATTGTTGCCGAATTTGTAATGGATCTCCGAAGACCCAAATTTGGCCTTGTAAGGCATATTTTACACTTGTAAAATATATGGTACTTCCCTCTACTTGCAGTTGATCTTCCAAAACCCGAATTTGGGTTAAAATGCATTAAAAAGTCACTTAAAATTAGGTCTCTAAGACACGATTACAAGTGCAAGTTGGCGCACTTCCCATATATATGCAAAGTGCAACATTATCTTCCCATTTACGATTGAAATACCCATTCTAGTTCTTCCAAGGTTGTTCTTTTCATGTTCTTCCCAAGTGTGGCTTCTGTGCTTTGCAACTTCTCTTGAAGAACATTCCATGGCTTTCCTTGTAGCACAAAATGATGTTCTAATGCTCTGGAATTTTCATCACAGCCTTGCAACTTCTTGTTCAATGTCGGAAGAGGCAGTGTCTCCCACAAACAAGAAGACGAAGTTCAAGTATGCCAGACATTATAATGCAATCCCACCTACTCATGTGACCTTTTCCACTGATGAGATTAGGGATATAGAAATCAGACATGTTGATATGTCTGATTTTTTTGAGAGGACAGTTGCAAATGCAAAAGATAATGATATAGAGATGCTGAAAAGTCATACATTTAGTGCCTACCTTCCCGATGGCTGCCTTAAAACCTGAATTTGTTCTTACTTGTGCATCTCACTTCAACAAAAAGTCGAGAACTATCAGGGATCCAGATGACAAGATCATTATCCGACTGGATGTGAAAACCATTGACAAAATCTTCAAGGTTCCTGCTGCCCCAGTATATGCAGACATAACAATGGAGAAGGCTCTTGATCATTATAACCGAAAAACCAAAGAATGCATAAGGCACATCAATGAAAAGTGGCTTCTACAAAAGAGAACTTGTTAATCCTGATGGCCCAAGTTGTTCCGCAGTGACTTCAAAAAGGAAATTAATGATGTAATTACCCTCTTAAGTCAAATCATGGGTTTGAGGGAGTCTAATGTTTTTGAAACATGGATGTATAGATACATTGTGGTAATAAGACAAAAGCAACAACAAATCTTTTAGGTTGAGGTGATTAGTGATGCCTTGTGTGAGCAGCTTTCACAAGTTCCTACAACTCTCACATTCTAAATGAACTCCTCTTTGGTATACATAGTAGCGTCACTAAGGCCTTTTATAGGTCTTTCTATCAGGGGTGACAAATAATTGGTGCCAATATGGGAATACTATTAATAGCCGACTTTGAGGCCTAGTCGGATTCACTACTGGAGAGTTCAAGATGCTTTTTTTGGGCATTTTATGTGTTTATTTGACAAAGCACTTGAGAAAAGAAGAGTGTCTGATACAACTTGGATAAAGGTAAATGAATACGGGTGCTTTTTCTCCAATTTCCTACCTTCACATATATGAGAGTTGGTTTTTATGATGACTATCTCTACATGCTTCCTCAGTACTCTACCGACAAAATCCTCCTGATGGAATTGGCAAGGTAATTGATGGTTGTTCATGCATCTCAGTTAGCCCAACATAAGTCAGGGATTAACATATCCGCTCACAAGCCCCTGCAGATTCGGAGGTATTCATTGATAACTTCAGTGTGAGCCAAGGCGATGGAAACAAGGGTGCAGGAGATTAAACTGAAAACGTTTGAGGCAAGGAAGGATTTTGATTATTGGGGGATGAAAGATAAAATCAAAAGATCTTCTACTCATGTTCATCGCCTTGAAGACATTTGGATTGATCTTTACACAGAGGATGACATCAAAAGGATGGATTAGAGTAGACTTATCGAGCAAATCATAGACTTTGATGAAAATTCCAAAAGGGATGGTCGATGACGAAGGGATCCTTGACACAAAATTTGTAGAGCAAAGAATATCAAATTTTTCCATTCCACCTGTCCAATGGTCACATAGGGAGTGTGTGTGAGTTTATGACAGATTTCAATCCATTTTAGCCAACACCAATGTTTGGTTAAAGAGTAGAGGTGTCAAAACAATAAAGCTTAAAGCTGTATCAGGTAATGATATAGTGGGGCTAGTTGGGTGTAAGTCTGAAATAAGGGAAAATACTAAAGAAGGTGCCTCTTCTTCTAGAACCAAGATTAAGCTCAAGGGAAAATGGGCTATGAATGTATCTATTGAGGAGATATCAAAAAAAGGAAAGGGAAAGCAGCAGGAGCAGATACAAATTGTTGAGACCGAGGAAGAACCCCAAGAAGAAAATGTTCCAGAAATTCTTTCTACAATGGTTTCACAAGCTGCCACTGTACAATCTCAGGCAACTATTTTGTCTATGGATAGTCCTATGTCACCGCTAGACACTGATGTTGATTCCTTTTCTACGGTCTATGTTACACCTATAGCTCCAAGTGTAACTATTGTTTCTTCATTAACCAGTAAATCCCCTCTTGAAAGTCCTCATGGCAACTTGCTGAATGATTTTGAGTCTTATTCTACATATCCTAGTTTGTCAGATGTGTCAGTGCCTCTACTTAATACCTCCATTATGGGATTTAATAGATTCATGGCAGAGGCTTCTTAGAGTATGTGTAATGTCCCCTTTTTAGGGCACATTATTTTTGTGCCTCGCTAGCCGTTTTATCTTTGCCCGATAGGCTAACTAGGGCTTGACTGGGGTCAGTTTGATAATTGGCCTAGGGAATTTCAATTTCAGGCCAATCAGAGTAGTTTCCGTAGGGTTTCCTGATACTTACTATTTATAGTAAGTCGTCAGAGTTCAGTCTTCGTGGCATTTCAATATTGGACTTGGAACGTATCGCCGAGAGCTTTCCGACAAGCTATCACACATCTTATTCTGAGTTCGTTTGGTCATCCTTTTTAATGCCAGAAGATTTCTTACTTTATTATTATGTCACTTTATTATTATTGGAGGTATTGCTTTAAAGTGACAAAAAGTGAGAATATGAAAAGACAGAGAAGGGAAAGTAAAGAGTCACAACTATTGCTTTGAAAGAAGGAATGAAGGCTCATTTGAGAGATGCTTAGTTTATGAATTCATTTTCTCTTGGAGAATCTAGAGAGCTTCAACTTTCGATTCTGAAACCTGAGGACGGAAACCTTCAGGATTTCTCGGTGGATTGGACGGAAACCTAGTTCATCTCGGGATGGATTCACAACAGAGTTCACCATTGCATTTCTAGGTTCTTCTTGTCATTTGATATTACTGTTGAATATTGTAGTTCAGATTTTGGATTGTTGAAATCCCATTATTATTGTATTGCTGTTGTATAATGCAATAATATTTGCTGAGGGTTTCATTGGGACATTTTGCTGGTTATTTGTTGTGAATCAATGTTTTACCTGCATGAATGTATTTATTTAAATGTTCTGAGATATTATTGAGGGTATTGGGAAAAATCTCGGTTTGGGACATTTCAGTATGTCATCCATGCAAAATCTTATGGCTGTCCAAACCAAAGCATCACTGATAGTGACCACTATGGTACAGTCTCAAGCTGATCCTACACAGGCTACAATTGTTATGTCTCAAGCATGTTCTTCAGATCTACCCCCATGGCTGAGTTTGTTCACTCCTAAGAGAAAGCGATATGAGTTATCTTTTGATGTGCTCGACTTTCAGCTGATAAATAAATTTAAACCAAAAGCTGCTAAGAAAGACAAGACAACTTCAAGAGTGATTGCGGACAAAAATAAGGTGAAGTAGGCTGAGATTAGAGAACCTTTCACTGATAAACCATTGGAAGAGATGCAAATGGTTATTTACAGGTTTACACGAGTGGAACTAGGGAAAAAAACTTCTACTGGATTGAAGAATGATGCACAAGACTTTGTGGCAATGTTGGCCCAAGGTTATGATGAACTTTGGGCGAAGAAGGAAAAACTCAAGGAGGAGAAAGCACAACTTATTGTATTGATTCAGAAGATCACAAAATCTTCCGAAAGTGTGGATCCCTTAGCTTCTCGATTCTCAAAGAATCTATCAAACAGGCAGAGATGGCTGGGGAGAAAGCAAAGTGGTTGACTCTTGGGTGGACCAAATGATGATATAAGGAACAAAGTTGGTGAAGAAAGCACTCCAGGTGCTGGTATATACAAGGACAATGGCATCCAAGGTAAAAGAAGTTCTTGGAACTTTTAAGCAGAACTTGGAGTCCCTTGAGAAAGATCTTGAAATCCAGATTAAATTTTTTCAGATTTTGAATTGGGAATGTTGCTAGAGAATGGAATAATACCTTCTCATGAAAGTATGGTGCATGCAAGTAGCTGTTGGTGAATAAAGGTCAGGTCTTTGAAGGACCGGTTACAAACTTGGAAGTAGTTGTTGAGATGTGCGTCAAGAAAGAGCAAGATATCACTGCTAAGTGTGAGTAGATGTCTCGTAAACTGGTAACTGGAAGGCCAAGAGCTTTTTTCTGAAGACACGACAGTTGCAGAACTCTTGTTGATGATCCATCTAGAGCTTGAAGCGGATCATTTCTCACTAGGTTCCCTTCACAAGCTCATAGGGTACCAATTTTCATTGGATCGGCTTTAGACTATTCTTGAGGATAACAAGACGATATTCTCTAGGTGTTTAGATGTAGTTATCAAGACAACTGTGGTGGTAGAGACCACAAGTGTGCCTAACTGAAGAGGTGCGTAAATCAATTCGCAAATATCAAGCATTCATGAACAAGAGTGAAGAAGGTCCATGAGTCTCTTAGGACACTTAGTTGTTTTTTCACACTTTTTAGTTGTAGGATGTAATTTCTTTTCGACAAATTACATGATGAAAAGTTGTAATTGCATATAAACATTTTACATGTAATTGTAACTTGTAATTACATGTAAGCAAATTGCAAGTCAAGCTACATTAGGACTGCAATTTGGAATAAGTCATAGTTAGTTTGACTTCTTCCACCTTTTTCTCTCAGCTCCTCACCTACATATAGAGAGGGTGCTCATTGTTATTTTTATCTTTATGCATTGCAAGAAAACTTTGCTGGAATTGTGCAAAATACAAATTTTGTTTTTATTTGTGCAAGCTGATTTCAAAGTAAATAAAAGAGCAAGTGTTTTCAATCTTTGAGTTGGAGGAACTTGTTATATCATTGTTGTGTTCTTACATCACAAAAGTGGTATTATCTTGGATTTATTGAGAAAATTGTATGTGTTAAAGTCTTTGTGCTAAACATATTACTGCTTCATCCTTTACACCATTTTAGGATAATTTATGAGTCTTTGAGCTTATGTACATTCCTTAGTTACTAGTTTACTGGTACACTTAAGGATAATCTTTTGGTTAATCTTAAGATTCTTGGCATTATTGCTCCAATTAGTGCTTAGAAGTGAAGTTATCATAAGTCTCAAGTTTGTAAGTGCTTATTTATGAAAGTGAAAATCCTTCCTGAAGAAAGAGGAAGTGATACTTGCAACACCCAGTTTTAGATTAGTTTGAATTTCTTGTTAAGTTCTAGTTAATTTAGCAACAATAAGAAGGGTGCCTCCCCTTAGTTGAGAGGAGAGATTATATCTCACATATTGTGTCTAAATACTCCATTTTGTAAGTAGTGTGTCTACGACCACTTACAAAATATTTAGCCAACACAGGGGACGGGTTTCCAAAAGTTTTCGAGTTTTCGGGACGTCCCTGTTTCTGGGAGGGGTCAATTTATGCCAGAAATGCGTCCCCGGGTAACATTGGTTTGATATGTGAAGATACTGGAAGTTATTTTGTGGCATCAAAAATTCAAGGAATCCATATGACTTAAAGATTATTGTAATTAAAATATTTTCAATAAATTAATTTTGGGTTTATCTGGAAGTTGAGAAATGAGGATGTATGAATGATTATGGCTGCCTTGATAAAAACTTTGACAAAACCCCCATCCTTGTACTGCATCAACTGTTCTGATTTAAAGGTGAAGGCATAGCCGCCTCTTCATTTTGTTATTTACTTACAACGTTTCTTATTTCTATACAACTGTACTGACTAAGTAGGGCTAGTGTAAAACCCTCACTTCATTGAGTAGTTCCAATATACTCATTTGCAATCTATGATATTGTATTGATAGATCGACGATGGTTTAGAAACCCCCACTCCATCTAGTTGATGTTGAGAGCATTTTGCATATGTTGGTTTATTATCATGTATGTAATCCGAAGCTAAAAATCACCAAGTTACTCTTAGTTTAAATATTGCATCATATATTTAAAAAAAATAAAAAAATTGAGGTGCTTATTATAGAGGACAAGCAATATTTGGGAAGGAAGAATTGTAATGTCCCCCTTTTTTGGCCTTTCCAACATTTGTGAAAGCTCAAGTTTCTTGTAGAGTGCCATTCTTTTTGAAATGGAGTTCGGTTAATGATATTCTATTCAGTGGATCAAGATGAGTCCATTGATACTTTTTGTGGGCATTTTTGTCATTTTGGGTGCATTCCAAACTTCTTGAAGGAATCTTTTGTTTTTGGAAAGTATCAAGTTTTATTAGGTTGGATCTCCATTGAGCTTTTGAGTATGTCGGCACATTCAAAATTCACCTCCTCGCAACTTATTTTCAGCAACTTTGGGTGGATGTGTGGGAAAATAATTAAAAAAATCAAACAATTAATATTTTTAATTTGTCAAAATGTGAACTAAATGGAAACATATATTTAATTATTTGTGAAGGTGAATTTAAGTGACTAAAGTGCTGGAAAAGTAAATAATTAGATAAAGTCACTTATTTGGAGTTGAAGGTTTATTATTGAAAATAAATTCAAAATTATAATTTCCAAGAAGATACAAGAATGCTTTTTAAAAGTCAAATTGGAGAAGAAATTCATTTGAAATATTTAATGAAATGCTATTTTCTCTGTGAGTTTAACGTTGTTTATAACTTTTGCCTTCGACAAAACCCTAAGGTAAGAGTGGTTTAGGTGGTGAAGAATTCCTCCCTAACCAATACTATGTGATTCATTCAGGGTCACAATTTGTGCAGAACAATTCATAGGTGGATCTAGACGGATTTCACCTTTGGGCTGTATGCTTGCAGAATAAGGGGATGGAACAAACAAATTTATTTATACGGGTTTTTCTAGGTTTGTAGTTACAAATTTATGCAAGTTTTGTAGGCAAATATAGATTTGTGTAAGTGAATATTATATATTAGGATTTGATGTGTTGTGTGTGGGTGAAAATAACAAAAAATTAAGTGTAGTGTGTGCCCTAGAAGTAGTATTTTTAATAATCAAATATTTTATTGTGTTCTGGGACAACTCAGATGTATCTTTAATGAGCCCCTCAAAAAGATGTCAAAGGCTTTCTGTATTCCTAACCAATGATGAATCGATGCATGAAGAAGGCATTACACCTTAGTTCCAACACAACTACAAAGGGAGTATCAAGACAGGCCAGGTTCAAAAGGGACTTGCAATATTTAATAAAGCTGCTGTACTTTTTTTTGTTTTTGTTGTATGATGTTCAAATGGAGCCGCACCATTTGGGAGGTTGCCGTACAACTATGAAGGTGGAGTGAGAGTATTGGGTAATAGCCGATTGGTCAAATTTTTTTCTTTTCGTAGTCAGCAAAAATAAATTTATCAATATTCAAATATTATGTCATTTTGTTGGCCCTATGTGGATTCCTGAATATTACAAATTACAATAGCAATGTATATTTTTATCATGGATTAATTGTTAGTTGCAGCATTTGAGGTTGAGAAATGCAATTTTATAGTGATTGTTCATGATAATATGCTGAATTGAAATTGGCTGCAAATTATTTGATGAAATGTCCATTCAAAGTTCAATGACAAACTATAGTTTTATGATGAATTTATGAATGTAAATGTTAGTTGCAATAACTCTTAGTGTTGTTGCAATACATGTAGGGTGTGATGACCCTATTTTTAGCAGGTTGTGGCAGTGACCGGGTCAGCTCATCATCACGACCCTCGTGAGCTGATGTAGAGTTTTGAGGGTCCCAGTTGACAAACTTACTATTTTTAGTAAGTCTGGACTTACTATTTTTAGTAAGTCAGTTGGTCAGTTTCCATTTTTGACAGGGCAGTACCGGCAGTGGTCAATTCTCCAGACGATATTCAGTTATTCAGTTTCTTGGACTGGGAACTTACTATTTATAGTAAGTCTATATTTGGCAGTTGCCATTTATGGCAGGGCAGTGATGAGTATGTTGGTCAGTCAGTATGGCAGGTGTTACAGGAATCATCATCAGGATTATATTTAATAATTACTTGTATTAATTAATAACAATATGTTATTAATTAATATTAAGATGATATTATAATAATAATAATACTTTATTATTATTATAGTGTTTTGGAAG
>MU226028.1:1574177-1622918 GCA_018584345.1 Thuja plicata
GGAGACCAAGGAGTTATAAATACAGGCTCATTTGTGAAGTAAATCATCTATTGAATATTGATTATTGAATTTGTTTCTTGGGAATTGTTCCTACTTTCTGTGCCCTAGCCAGGGTCAAATTAGTTGACGGAAGACTGATTCTTCTTCATCTAATCCACGATCGATTGTTGTTGTATGATCGATTGTCTCCATTTGATTGCTGATGTATAATCAATGGTTGCTTCCTCGTGCTGATGTATACGAGAAGTTCTGAATTCTGAAGCTGATTGTTTGAACTGAAGACTTGCATAAGAGGTCTGAATTATTGGCTCCATCGAATTGATTTATATCCAGTGTTTGTATTGCTGGATGTGGTCGGTGAGTGGTGGATTCTTCTCACACCCCAAAAACGCCACTAAAAGTCGGGGGTACAGATGCCGTAAGGCACATAGCTGAGAGCTGGGAAGCATAGAGCTGCGGGTTGTGGGAAAAACGCGGGCAGAGCTGAAGGTGCCGCCTTGGGGTGGTAAGACCTCCACCCACGTGGCTTCCCCTAAGCCACAATACCTTGTGTTGCACCACGTGGAGGTGCTGGTCTGTAGCAACACCCGCAGTATCATTACCACGCGGGATATACTTGCTGACCGCAGCTACTACATCAGCCATGCGGAATTACCTTGAGCCGCTTGGAATCATATGGGGCTCGCGTGAGAGGCTAGGAGGAGCATGGGTGGCGATTGGGGAGGTGGCAGCAGGCTTGCACTCCATTCTTGCAGAGTGCGTCACCAACTAGAAACCACAGGTTCTTCCCTTTAAAAAGAAAATGTATTTGCTATTGAAGAAAATTTAATAAATGCTTCAGCATGGTAACAGTTATTGTATGATTGTTTAAATCGATTCACTACATATGATGTGACATGATTATTAAAGTTAATTTTTACAAGCAAACATTATTGTATCCATTTGGCAATGTGAATTACATTTCCAGAATGTCGAAACATAGAAGGATGATTATTTAAATATAAAGATTTTCATGTATGAAGAAGTTGTGATTAATGAAAACCAAAGGAATTATATATATTGGTCCAAATCCCTTCAACAATTATACATAAGCAAATAAACTAGAGCTTGCAGTCAAATTTGGATAAGAGTTGCAGACGGGTTTTATAGTGATGGTCGCCAATTGTTTGACGAAATGCCAAACACCTGATTTGTACGGAAATTGATAAAATTTAGAGGGTTTTTAGATGAGGCCAAGTTAGGCTCTTTACATAGGGAGTTCTGTGTAGGATTGAAAAATCATGGATTATTTATTTTGAATATCGTAAACTGGTTTGAGGAAAATCGTGAAATTTTAAACAACAAAACTTTGTATGCTTTCCTTCTATTTGGGAAAAGGTGGTTTTTTTTTTGGTGAAAATGGAGAATTAGTAGCTTAGAAAATTTGTATGATTGCTTTTTTTCCTAAAAAAATGCCCTTTGTTGTGGTTAAAAATTGGGACTGTTTAACTTGATTTTTGGCGTGGTTGAAGGAGAATCGGGACAACTAAGGTATTTCTGCTAGTATTTTTGATGATTTTTTACAAAATTACAGCATTTTCTGCATGCTTTTTAAATAAAACTGCACCTATTTTTTTTCGGGTTTCAACCCATGATGGCTAGGGCAGAAAATGCAACAAGTTTTTTTGATGATTTTTCGTAAAATCACGGGATTTTTTGACTTTTGGAAAAAGTGGGTGACTAGGGTTGTAAGATCCTTTTGAGGACGTTTTGGTCACCTTTTTTAAAAAACTTGTGCCTTATGCTAGGGTTTGTAGTATTTGCAGGTTTTCGAAATTAGTGAGGGTCATTTTTTATTTTTTCTGTGATTACCTATTGTTGGAGGGATCTCCTCATTACCCAATATTGTGGTCGTTATGTTGAAATGTTTTTCACAAGCCTATGAACATTTTATTGAGACACATGTTGACATCACATCTTCCAATGTTGACCTGAAGTTAGAAGAGCTTTGCAATAAACTCTTGTAGGAGGACAAATCAATAGTAGTGATACATAGACTGTGGAACATGGATTCGTAGCCAAGGATGAGGACAAGGGAATAATGATGATCCTACGAAGAATTTGAAAAATATCACATGCCACTATTGTGTTAAATTGAGCCTCATACAGAAGCATGGCAAAAAGAGGTTGGTTGAAATAAATCCAACCCGCGAGGACCTCCAGCAAAGGCTCACGTTGTAGAGCATTCTAATGGGGGGTTAGCCTTCATTGCTTTCATGGGCAAAGGACCAACAAATCAGTCAAAGTCTTCTGCGTGGTATATCGATTCTGGAGCATCTTAACCTTTTAGCCAATGAAAGATCGGTTCACGTAGTACACAACTCGCTTAGATTCAATGGTCTTCGGTGGTGGTGAGTACATAGTTGTTAGTGGAGGAAATGTGCAGATATCTTCTAGAGGGAAAATATAATTTTTCTCAATGTGTACTATGCCCCAGGAATGGAGCTCAATTTTCTCTCTATGAGTCAACTTTCATGCCATTACCCCAATTTGAATGACATATATAGCAAATACAAATGCTCTATATTTGACAAGGTATCCAAGAAAACCATCACTATTGGGCTTCAAGATCATGGTTTTATTGGCTTGTTTATATTGGACAGGTCTGATCTCCTTATCTTGTTAGGACAATTCCAGCTCCCAATACTCAGGTTCATGTCTGAGTGATTGATGCTAGGTAATGGCAAAAACTTCGATAAAGAGTGATCATGTAAGATTAAGTATCCGACCTGATCCAAACTCTTGGGTTGGCATCCAAGAACTCAACATGTTATTGAGGTCTCAGTCCCAGAAATGAATGCATTCGTTTAATGCCTTTTTTTTTAACAAAACAATTCTTTGATGCCATTCCTTGCAACAATGCCTAAACATATACAAGTTCCTTCTAATGTCAGCCCAGGATTAATGGTCCCGATGTCGGCTTGAGAGAAAAAACAACATTACAAATTAATTTAGTAATTATATTTGTTAACAATTTTATTTATTTATTAAATACTTTATTCGTTTATTGGAAATAAACACCAGAATAAGAGAGCCTACCTAGCTCCTAATTGGGGACATAACAAAAATTTGGCACTTGATCTGGTCCCATAAAGAATTCTTACTGGACGCTCAGGCTTGGAAATCGTGCCAAGACTAGTGTTCTCTCTTTGGTCTTAAGTTTTGCAGAAAGTAGATCATTTTGTCTCACTGCAGTAGAACAAATTTAGCATCCATATATATATTTTTTTCATGAACTGGGCAATATTAGTTTTGTTACTACCAATTATACAATTTGATATGTTGATATCTCAATCTTCTGATATTGACAAAACGAAGATGATTACTAGCTTGGATGTGCTATCTACCCTGCATTATATTCATTCAAACTTACATGAATGTGGTGGGAAAGATCAAAAGTATTTTACTTGGAGATTAATAAAATAACATTTTCCACAAAATAAGCTTACAAATTTGAATAATCATGCCTGGTTTTATTTTTACTCACTAACTATACAAATCTTCTGTTGATGCACATTCCTATTCCTTTCATGATAGCATCAAAGTGTAATACTTAAGAAATAATGTTCTTAGTATTTCTGAGTTTTTGAAAAACATGGACAAGTTTTGTGGAAGAAATGTTTTTTCCAAATTTGTCAGACAACTGGGTAATGAATGCTAGGAGATTTCCACAATCCATCAATTAGAGATAACGTAGTTTCTGGATTTGATTGTGTGTAAGTTTTTACATCAATGTTTCGAATCACACTCCGTGATCCATCATCAGGATGAGAAGAGCTGAAATATCAAATAAAAAAAATTTCAGCTCTTCTCATCCTGATTATGGATCACTGTGTGATTCAAAACGTTGATGTAAAAAATTACACACAATCAAAGCCAGAAACTACGTTATCTCTAACTGGGTAATGACTATTAAAATAACTTAAAAGTAAATACCATGTGTTGCATTTGCAATGACAGCCTCCTCCTTAGGTTTGGAGGAGTTATTAGCAATTTTTTACCTCAAATAATGATAAGTTACCTTCGTAAAATTTCTATGCACCAAATGGAGTAGGATTCTCAGTCCTGAAAAATGAGACATGCCCTCAAGTCCCCAAGTACCAGGGACACCCAAGGTGCTGGTGGACATCAAATAGACCACAGGGATGTATTCCAATGGAATACTTTAAATTAAGAAAATCCTATTTCTTGCTACGTGATATTGGGCAAGGCAAGATCATTATGTTGCAATAGCTGGGAAAGGAATGATATTTTCAAGAAAAATAAATGAAATAAAATTAGGAGATTCCTTGGCTAATCCTATGTATGTTTCACATGTTTTATGGAGAAACCCTTCTTACATATTCATGGTGTCAACCGGTTCCATTTGCATCTTTCCTCTATCCCCCGTTGTGTCTGTTAGCAAAATTCAAAATTTTTCCTGAAAATAACCCAATTTTCGTGTTCCTTGTTATATGGCATGTAGGGACATAGTTTAGGACTGTGTCAAGTGCTGTGAGATCGAAGGGCAATCTTTGTAACTTAAATGATGGATTATATTGCCGATGATTATGGCCTTGCATATGTCATATTGCATTAAGTAAAGCATCTTAGTATTGGTCTATGTTCAGTTATAAATGACTATTCAGATAAATTTTGACTGCATTTTCTGCTCTTTCAGGTTTCAGAAAAATATGGCAAAATTTGCTCAAGAAGTTGTGGCATCAGCTAATGAGGTATCTAATGGAAAGATTTTCTGTATTAATTGTTTTTTGTTGCACAATATAATTTTCACTACTTTTGTTCTCTTATAGGTAGCACAAGAGACACTATCATTGGCAAGAATTGTACGGACATTTGGCACAGAAAAGCAGGAATGTGCAAGGTAATGGGTTGGATCTACTCTTATTGTCCTTCTTGAGAGGTTTCATTCATATGTATAGCTTGATTTTCTGACAACTAACTGTAAGAATCTAAGACTGCCACTTCTATGATTCACAACTTTTGTGTTAATGGCTGACAGATATTCAAAGTGGTTAAAAAAGTTGGTTGACATTAATTTGCGTCAGAATGTTGCTTATGGATTAAACACATGGAGCTCAAATACTTTTTACAATGCAACCCAGGTAGAGTTTAAGAATAACCCCTGTTTTTTTTTGAAATTTTGCTAAATATGATTTCAACGCAAATCAGACAGTAGACAACAATTGAAAACCAATAAACACTGCTTTAAAGATTATTAATACTTGATTCCAAATTTAGAGCTTCATTGACAATCATAAGAAAACTCCAAATACAACACAACCACCGAACTGTTCACAACAGTGCAAATACCTCAAATGGAGTAATGATTGGTATGTTCCAGGCCTGTAGAAGGCCTGAAAAACACACAGCAGTAGATTGAAAAGTAAAGCAAATAACCACCAGCTAGCTCTTGAAGGCTCTAAACTCATATCCATCATCCAAGCTGGAAACAACTTTACTGTATCATCACCAACCATCAATTTGGCTTCAAAACTGGAATTGGGAAAACCTGTTATAAATATTTGAGCACTGCAATGGGTCTGAAAAGACAGTACAGAAGGTACTGTGAACCTAGATGGCCTCAGAAATGACAGATTTCTTCAAAAGTTCACCTCCAAAGGCAAATATCATGACACTGTAGGTCTAGGCAACCACTTTCAGCAACAAGGAACACTTCACCAGGCAGCACTTAGGCTGTTCAGACCTCACGCCGAGCAGCAGATGTGCTGGTTTAGTTAGGTACATCAGATATTGATTCCTTGAACTTTGTGCTAGCAATTGAATACTTGGTCGGCCAGGTAAGAAAATTTCATTGGACATGTTTCCCAGATATTTCAACCTCTTTTTGTGTCTCGTTCTAACACAAACTAAGGTTTGACCCTGTACGAGCATCATTTAATCTGCAACTTTACGGCCAACATTGAAAATATGAAATAACAACTGAAAATTATCTACGACAATCACCACAACCCATAACCCCCTTGAATATTTTCATTATGCTTGAAACCCCACATCCAAAAACCTCTGAAAAAACCAGCTAGAATGGATCTTTCGCAATTCAAACTACTGATCTTTGATGAGGGTTTCGTCCTCAATCAACTCCTAGAAGAACTCTTTGTTCACTCCAACAACATCTTGTTACGTGTGTAACTGAATAATAAGAACCTCCATTAACCAAACCTCTACCTCAGAAGACCCTCTATCCAAAATAATTAGCCTACGAGGGTCACAATAATAGGCTAATCCCTCAAACTCTGATGCTCAAGAAAAATAGGGACATTACATTTAGTGCATCAACTTCTGCACTCCCGTGTCCTATCTTCTTATTCCCCTTGTGAGTTTGTTGTCTATTTGAAAGGGCTGCTACAAGAGGCAGATTTTCTGATTGAGCTGAAGTAGAATGTACTAGAATCAGCTCCACACAGTGCTCCTCCCTCTGATTTTTAGCTTCTTGAAGATCTACTTAAGTAGCCTCCAAGGCATCCCTGGTGTCCATAAGCTCGGAGATTAGCTTATCCGCTTCCTCTTCCTTTCTTTTCAATGCTTAAGAATAGATTGCAGCAATTCAAGGAGGTGATCATGATCTGATAGTAAATTTAAATTATCTGACTTCATTATTTCCACTGCTATTTTGATCACCTGAAAATCTGGACGAGAAGATTCTTCAACACCATTTTGTCTCCTTCCAAGTTGACCCGTCTATAGATGGTTTTCTATCAACTTGTGAGTGCTACCAAAATGAGAAAGTGCTGCAACAATCTTATCTTCACCCACTTTCAACTGATTCTCCGAATTTAGCTTATGAACCACATTGGATTTAACGGATGAGGTGGGGTGATTGACCCTGAAGAATTTGACTATCTCCAAAGTCTTCCTCCACAATTTCCTCTTTGTCCTCTTGCTGATTTGAAACTAAGGCAACGTTTGACATACTATCCCCAAGTAAAAGAAGAGGGACAGTGTTAGGAGCAACCATAGAACTCTCAGGGCAATTCATCTCCTCACATGGCTCATCAATTATGACCTCTAGGTCACCCACCAAGAGACTCTTGCTCATATTACCTTTATCTGTAATGAGTTCTTCAATCTCCTGGACGTCATGATACTCATCTTCATTTCTAAATTGATAATCAGCATTATGCAACTCTAAATCTGATTTATTTATGCAGTTAGTATCAACACCATCATTGATATGAATGCCAACCTCCATATCTAATTGTTTAGAAGAACTTAGGACATAATTTTATTTAAAGATAAATCCATCCCAAACATCATTAGGTGTTGATCCACGGGGAGTCTCGTACTGATTTTCATCTTCAATACCAGCTGCTATGTCTTCCACATGACTGAAAATGGCGCTAACCTAAGAAGTTTCCTTGGATGTAGCTGATTTTGACCAACTCCATGTTCACCAAGACTAACATGAGCATCAACTCTCACAAATGATGTAGAGTCATCTTCGTTTGCTGATTGAGAGGCATCTTCAAAAGCTTGAGTATGATCACTCATGCTAGATAACTTGACCTCCATGTTCCCAACCAAGAAACTTGTGACTATCAATTGCTGACTTTCTTCCGAGGTCTGATATACCAAAGGTGTTTGTTTGTGACATGAATCCACAACACATGCTTCACCTTTAGCATCCAAATAATGAATACCAACACTAGGAGACATTCCAGCACTGACATCTTCTTGTGAATTAGCTGCCAACTCATGATGAAGCATGAAAGTATAACCTGCTGCCACAAAATTCAGAATCATAGTCATGTCTATGTGTCATGAAACCAACAGCCCGAAGTGGTTGATCCTTTCGTAGCTCCTCTAGAACCAATATCCCACATGGCGATTGTGAATTTGTGCACCTATTTCCAACCTCTATATGATTCCAACATGATGTTGAATTTCTGAATTCTTTGTGGTCATATGTAGGCTGCTTATGACCTTCAAGTAGTTCCTTTTTCTTTCCTTGTTCTTGCACTCTTAGCTCTTCTTCTTTCCCAATGCTTTCTTTGCTGCTGATATGAACTTGTAGATAACAAAATCATCCTCATCCTCATCTGGTATGCCCATAAATTGCGTGAAGGAAAGGAGGTCACCTATCTTCTTAGGAAGAGTGCATACTTATGGCAGATGCTCATAATTACATCATTGGTTGCCTTGGAATGAGGCCTCATACTTGTACTTGTAGATGGAGATGAAGCCTTAGAGTACCCAAATTTCCTTGAAAGTGAATTATCTAAACGCTGCAATTCACGATTGATTTGTTATTGTGTTTGTTCAAGGTCTTTCCATGTCTGTTTATATCTAGACATTTTTCCCAAGATGACCTATCTAGCTGCCCAATTGAAAAAACAATCCAATCTGTAGTGTACACAATTGATTTCACCCAACAGGTTTGTAGGTTTCTGGCTCTGATACCACTGTAATGTCCCTTGTTTATTTGCACTAGACAATTGCCTTTAGTGACAAAACATTTTGTCAAACAGTTTGCAGATTGTTGTATGATGTGATATATTTATGTTTGCATCTGTTGAAAACTTCTGCTAATCTGAGTTCCAGTGATGATTATATTCAAGGTTTATGCATGGAAAATAACGAAACATTAAATTGAGACTTATGCATTCACTATTATAACTGAGATGAACAATCGAAATCTTCAGTGAAGTTTGCAGCAATAGAACTCAGGCTTATTCTGAGAAATTAATGCTGTCATGACTTTATTCAGCAATCTTTACAAACAAATAACTACGAAGAATAGAAGAAAGGAATTGCACCATGAAGTTTCCAAACACCCAAGAAGGATTAGAAAACCAAGTACCCAACACAGAGTTCCTCCACCGAATAATCCCTGCCACTGAAAGGTCTAGCAGGAGGCTTCAGCTAAGTGCGTAGTGACAGCAATGTGTTGTTCTACATCCTGACACATACAATGTTTAGCATACAGCAACCATATACCATTCCCAACCTGGTAGAAACTGTTGCCAATGAATATATTGAGCAGATTAGGATTTGTGCCACAACACCTTGTGCTCACTGATCATTGTTACTTTTCAGTCCTTACGTCCAGCACTTCGTATTGCCGCTTGAGTTCCTACAATCTATCTAAGGATGTGTCGAACAATTAAGTGATAAGAAGGCTGCCCAGGATTGTAGGATGGATACCAATGGGTTAATGGAACAAACGAGTCCCTTATTCCTCCTTTAAATATCCTCAGGCAGAACAAGTAAAGATGCACGATATGTAACACAATATTTCCTCCCTGATGATAAAGTTCTGATGAAATATTTATTCCCAATGTTACATTTCATGGCCAATTAAATTTCATGCTCCAAACTTCAACTTCAATGTTTACAGCAAGAATAACTTTAGAAAAATAACCCAGATGGAGCTTGGCCCCACAAACAATTGATCATTTGGCAGACTAATGAGAACCCACAATATTATAGTATTTGCCAACCCTTGGAAATAGTGGTCAGCATCATGTGTTTGCATCAATTATTAAAATATTCCCCAAGACTTTTGTACAGATGCCCACTCAACAAATAAACTGAAGTTTCAATTTATTAAAGCTCAAGCTTATGGCAAATAAAATATACCCAGCTGATATTATCAGAACTAAATAACTTTATTTCCCAAAATCTAATTTAAAATACTTCACAGTGCGAACTACCTTTATTACAGTAAATTTGTCTTCATAAGAAGACTTCACACATGTGGCACAAGTGTGAACTTCATTGCGAATCCACTCCCATGACGAAGAACTAGGGTTTCATCTTGCTCTTTTGTCAATCTGTTGAAGGCCTGCATCCTCAGAGATTTAGCTAATGTAGAGCATCATACAATTTCATCAAAATTCAATAATATCTGAAAATATCAAATCCATTGCAAAACCCTCCTTTTATAACAATTTGGTGAACCTTCTAGAATTTCCCTCGTGAATTAGCTTCTCGAACAAGATGGAGAGATTTATTAATTAAAGTGACTTTTAATAATATTTATTTTATTGAAGTCACTTTTAATTAAATTAATTAAAATAAAGTCATGCCTTTAATTTTTAATTTGTTTGGAAAACTTTAAAATAATTAATTTAAGTAATTTATTTCACCAAAATTTGGGGACATTACATCTTACAAAATTCAAATTTCAAATTATCAATTATTTGTATTTTGATAATACATGTTCTGACTTTGCTTTCTAACTCTTCAATATATTTTTTTTGGTACAGTATTGGTGGACAAATTGGGTTTGAAATAATTCAAATCTCTTATGCTTTGCCCTTTGTGTCTTATGCCAACCTTGTAGTGCATCCAATTGTGAGTGTAATTGTGAGTTTAAGGCCACCCAAACACCAAACAAATAAGAGGAACAAATTAGCTCAAAAATGCTTCAATGACCTTGCTGTTGTGTAATATAATCTTCGACTGCACACAAGAAAGGTAGATGAAATTTCAGGTGATTGAATTTATTTGGATGAAATAGATCCTTACAGGTATTGGGTAGCGCGAGATGAACAGCCTTCTTTGTTTATCGAGGATGAGATCTATGATTTGGAGAGGCAAGTAATGGAGGAGGGTTGTGGATTCGGATTGTCATTTGATGACATTGAAGAGGATGAGAAGGCTAAGTAGAAGTCCTTGCCACCAACATCTATACCTAGTATGGAGGTTGAGCCACAACTTGTCATGCTGAGGGTTGCGCAGGAGTCACTACAGACTCCTAGGACTGGCCCCTCTAGTTCTATCTCTCCTCTAGTTTTTATTAGAGCTAGGAAGAGGAAGATGTAAAATGTTTTAATGTAGTATTTTTTTTAGTTTTACACAAATAATTTGGTATTTTCATTTTGTTTCAAATTATCAACCATTAACATTCCACATGAGGATGCCATTTTGTACCCAATTTGCCTTCAAATCTATCAAATATAACTAGACAGCTTGTTTCTTTTAATGTACTCATTTATTTTCATATCCTGCGATTGAAACCCTATTTACATCATCCCCGTTTTGAAATAGGAAATAATACATAATAAATAAAATAACCAAAGACATGATAAATTATAAATATAATAAAGAAAATAATAATTAAACAAGTAAATAGTAAATTAATAATAAATTAGATAATAAAATATCAAATAATATTGTTACAATATAATAAATATATTGCTGTAAAGAATATCTGTTGAAGACGAATGCTACTGGCTGAAAGTAATAAGGGAATCAATCTTAAGCAGCCATCGTTACTCATGACAACCAAGGGGTCGACAAGGGGACCTCTCTAGACATCAACAGGACAATGGTCAAATAAGTAGAACAAAGACCACCAACTAGCAATAAACATGCCAGGAAAATTAATATGTTGGGAGTTCTGATGATTGACAGCATCTTAATCAATATCGAAGATATATAATGCATACGGAAGGCAAGCAGGTGGCGTTTATCCTCCATGTGCCACGAGATTGTTAATAAACGATAGCTGGACAACGAACAATTAAGAAATATTGATCATGGACGAAGACTAACAGATAATGATCCAAAAATGTGATATGGAGATTGATAAAGGTAAGATTTAAGATAACAGGTACTGGTGATTATAAAGGTAAATATCCGATAAACTCAGATTAAAGAATCGATATCCATTATGAGAATGAATCATAAGCATGACCAAGTCATATGAGCCTGTAATCGTAACATCCAACATATCCAACCTATCACTGAAAATTAAGACAGCGATCAAAGGAATGCTACTCTCGCTAATAAGGAATGCTCAAGGGATATTGACCAAGGGAAAAATCGACGAGAGCAATTACTAGTCACCGATGATTAAAGAAGTTATAATCATTATTAAGGTCCAAGTTTATTGTTAAAAAGAATGATGATAGTTAGTTATCAGCAAGCACCAATTATTAAGTAGACTAATTATAAGACATAAAGTTAGACAATCAATCACATACAGTGATTGGTATGAAGTGATGGGTTAGTAATAAGGAAAGAGAATATCTATAAGTCATGTCTCTTGGCATCATGTCTTGTCACACGATATAAGAAGACATTCACTTCAACCACTCAAGCATGAAATCGAATATCTCTTTATTTATCCAATGAGATTTTCTCATATCGAGTTTCTGCCTTCTCAGGCCCAAACCGGTTGCAAGAACGTAGTTATACATCAGTTACAGTGCCATTGATTGTAAGCAATAATCACATATATATCAGATACAGCATCAGATCATTGTTGCAAGGTTTTACATCCACATTTGAGGCAACAACCATATCACTGTTAAGCGATATTGATACCAGACATTGCAAGTATCTCAATTCCATATCTGAGACAGCAATATTGTTTCTATAAGAAACATTCAGTCATCATTGCATATTTTATAAAGATCAGATCAGAAACAGCAATTGGATCGCCATATGCGATTACTAGTCATTGCATATAAATAAGGAATATATCAGATACAGCAATCTGATCGCTATTAAGCAAGTATAGAATATGTTGACAAACACATTCTCTATTGTAATATCAGATAAGGCTAATATTCTTGGATAAAGATCAATTTGCACTATCCTCCATGTTATATAAGATATAGCAATGATCTCTATTACATATTGTTATTGGATTAATGATAATATCAGTTACACCATTTTCATATTCATAAGTCATAATTGATAGCAGTAAATAAGGATTTCAAGGAAATAAGTTCCTTGTGATTCGGAATTCTAGATAATTGTCCCTATTTCCGGACTAAGCCAGAAAGGGGACATTACATTTATTGACTTGTTGGATGCATCTCAAATTTTGCAAAAAAAAAAGCATTTTTAATGAAATTCAAGCAATTTTATAAGTTGCCAAGTCGTATTTTTGGAGCTTGCCGAGTATGTCTCCCTTTGTTTGCTCTAAATGGTTTGTAAGAATTGGCCAACTTCTTTGGAAATATGGCCTTTTGTCATTATTCATTCTAGGAATGTAGGCTGCAATACTTCACACATTTGTAGTATCATTCTTAAACTAGTTCAACTACATAGGGAATGGAAGGGGAACTTAATCAATTCTTTGGGGTAAATGTGCTTCAAGAATACAAGGTTGTTTGGCATATTATCATTCTAGGCATCCTAAAGAGTCTCAAGAAATAGGCGGCTAAAACCTAAGGGGATGCACAACATTTTGCTTACGAGTTCAACACTGATCTGGCATCTAAAAGGTGGATTCTTCCCTTTTCCCTGAATAGTATTAGAGGTCATAATATTATGCATAGACAAAAAAATTTCAAGGCTATAATTCATAATAGGGATGAGGTACCTAGCCAAGAAAGAAGTCTAAATTTGATCAGCATAGCTATTTGTAGACTATATGGGAAATTTTTGAAACATTGTTGTTATACTAGTAAAGGTGTCTTTCCCAAGGGAGCTTGGTTTTTTGGAAACTAGGGCATAACAATTGAAATTAACATAACCTTGAACTACTTAATTTGTTACTGTATGTGAATGTTATTACCAAGTTTTGTAACCTACTTGTTGGGGAACATTGCCATGAAAGACAATTATACAAGGTCAAGCTTTAGAATGGTGATTTCCCCTCTGAAATGACAGTGTTGGTGGAAGTGGAGGCATCATTAGGCATTTATCCATTCCTGATTTTGTCATTGTTGTAGCACTCAAAGCTTGGTCTCACTAGGTATTATGAAATATTTGCAAAGGATATGGTGGATGTAGGCAAATTCTGTCGTTTGTAATTTCCAATGTTCTCCTCTTTTGCTTCTTGGGAATTAGGTCTCATAATTGCCAAATGTGGAAATGGCTTCTAATGTTTTGTGCAAATGAATTCCAACCTTTATCATGCATATGAAGCTCCACTCTTCAATTTTGTGGTCTTGGACATATTCATTCTTCATTATTGTTCACATATTCCTCTTTCCTTCTTTTAATGGTCAGAATCAGATGTAGTAAGTCTTTTCTAATTACAGTTGTCATATCAGCGGATAGATATACTTACAATTAACTATTCAAAATTGCTAATTTTGACAGATCTATAAGAAGGTTCTTTATACTTGGCCTTTGTGCATGGTGGAGT
The DNA here is from genome assembly GCA_018584345.1 of Thuja plicata. NCBI lineage: Eukaryota > Viridiplantae > Streptophyta > Pinopsida > Cupressales > Cupressaceae > Thuja > Thuja plicata. The sequence goes on from MU226028.1 coordinate 1,588,288, forward strand.
CCTGGTTAAGGATGCAAATGCATGCGAATGGAGCTCAAGCAATGAAACTTATGCTCCCCTTTTTGTTTTTGTAAGATTGATCTGAAAATGCCTGAGAGATGTAGCTGGTTAATCAACAAATTTGTAGTTTCTTTATAGCTTGTGTCCAAGTTGTGTACTGATTGTGTTGAAGCACTTAAGACATTGTCTTAGAACTTAGAAGAGTTCAAATTTAACTGATTTTGTCGGTGGGAGATATTTCTCTCGTTTTTTCTATTCCACTACCTTTACTACCAAGCAAACTATATAATATACAATCTTTGTTCAATAGAAGTTTATCTCTGTTCAACACTGATTGCTGGAGGAATCCAGCAGAGTGACGATTCAGAGTTTCCTGGAACTTTACTGTAATACTAATTACTGTAGTAGTCACCTAGGAATTCGTATTAAGTTCTACAATCAAAAGAATAGTTAAAAGATATTGTGGAAGTCATTATGGATTGATGCACTTGACAGAGACAGGTTTGAACTGATAGACTGTTTCTGATATTTTCCAAATTACAGGCCATGTTTCAGTTTAGGATTTTCACAAGTATATTTCTCTTGTAAATCTAAAAATAAACCAAACGATCATTCTTGGTGGATATTTTTGTTTTTTGGTTCTTGGTCATATCATTCTCTTGACCATGGTGGTTTGTCTAACAATTGTTTTTGAATTTTTCTAATGTTTAGAATGGGGAATTTAGTGTATTGTTCTTATTTCCTGCATCTGCTTTTGTAGGTGGTTGCCCTGCTTATCGGAGGAGGATTTGTTATGAATGGCCATATAACTGCAGAGCAGTTGACAAAGTTTGTTTTGTACTCGGAATGGGTAATTCATTCAATTTGGTGGGTTGGAGATCATTGGGCTTCATTAATGCAGTCAATTGGAGCTAGTGAGAAGGTTTTTGAGCTACTCGAACTTCCTCCAAGCAAGCAACTTACCTCTCAGGGTAATCAAATGTCTAAAGCATTTTTGATCATTTGATTTCAGTTTTGAAGGCAATTTTTTGAGTACCTTATAATATTATCATATTTATTAAGATGTGCTTGTACGAAATATTTACACCAATTAATATGATTTTGGTCCTAATAATACTGTCAATAGAGGATACATACTTGGGACGGGATAATCAGATGACCATAGTTTTGTTGTGTGCCTAAATCAATATGGTATCAGCATGGTTGGTGTGGTGTGTTTTTCTAGTTAATATAAATATTATTGGCTTTTTACATTCCTATGAGTTAGTAATATTTTTACTTATTGGAATTCCACTTATAAATTCTTTACTTGTTGGTCATTTTCTCTGGTAAGACCGTAAGAGCATTGATGTTATGTTTTGCAGTCGTGTTAGAGGGAGGTATCACCATAAGAATATGAATGTGCAAATTTTTATGTTATGCAGAAATGTCGTTGGGATCAGATACATGACTTTTTTCTGTGGATGGTTAATGTGTAAATTAAGTTTTCTTAAGCCTTGTGGAAAGTGTATGGAAGGCAAACTTAAAGTAAAATTGAAGATGCGTACTTAGCATATTGATTTCTATAGAAACTAGGTAACTTTGAGGTGATGCCTACTTTGAGAGAATGAACCAATAATGTTTGGTTTTGTGTTTTCAAGATAAGAAGAGGCTTCAGGGGTCAAGCACAAAACACACATTAGTAGGGTTTTTACAATTGAATCCAGAAGCACTTACTAATTAACTTATGGATTGTGGAAATCACTCAATCTGATTGAGACCCTTCATGGGAGGGAATTTTGTGGTTCAAAGATAAACAAATTGAGACTCTAAGGTCCTGATAATGAATCACAGAGTGTGATCCGAAATGATGATGCTAAAAATTCTTACACAATCGAATCCAGAAGCACTTACTAATTAACAAATCTACTCAATATGATTGAGACCCTTCACGGGAGGGAATTGTGGCTCAAATCTAAATAGATCGAGACTCAAGTCCTGATGATGGATCACGGAGTGTGATCTGAAACATTGATGCTAAAAACTCTTACACAATCGAATCCAGAAGGACTTACTGATTAACTTATGGATTGTGGAAATCTACTCAATCTGATTGAGACACTTCATGGGAGGGAATTGTGGTTCAAAGCTAAACAGATGGAGAATCTTAGGTCCTGATGATGGATCACGGAGTATGATTCGAAATGTTGATGCTAAAAGCTCTTACTCAACCAAATCCGGAAGCACTAACTAATTATCTTATGGATTGTGGAAATCTACTCAATTGGGTTTCTACAAGTTGATATCAATTTTGATTGAGCAATTGCATTTTTGAGCTACACATTTTAATTGTGAGCAACAAATGGCTAGAAAAAGGTGACATTGTTGACAATAAGTTTCTTGAGGTCAAAAGTACATTCTTTTGTTAAAATTTTGGAGATGTATTTTGTCAAAAAAAAAAATGGAAAAGCATTAAATCAATGCCATGTCCCCTTTTCAAGAACAAAATAGTTGTGGGAGACAACCAATATCTATATTTTCCATACTTAGAGGGATAAAACTAGGAAAATGATTTAATAACGTTTGAAGTAAACAATAGTAATATTAATTGAAAACATTGTAATAGGACAACTTTAATATTAGTTAGTAAAGATAAAATGGGCTGTCTAAATGGGACATAATAAAGTCTTTTATAATGTTCCATTAAAATACTTTTAACTTGTCACTTTTGGAAGGAACATAGACATGGACTTGTGGAGGGAAATGGGCACCGAAGAGCTGTCTAAAAAGGAGAGGCAATGACTCAAAAGGACATTATCTATTTTTAGATATCAAATCCTTTGTTTCATAGCTTGAGCATCCATGTTCAGCTATTTCACTTGACGAAAAAATAATTGTGTAATGCCATGTATGAGTGTGTAATGTCTTGTAGGCTAATTGGGATGTGATAAGGGAATATTAATTAATGTGATGAAAATAAGTTGTTTAAATAGTCATTTTTCGAATGGCTTATATTTAACTAATTAATTTTCTAAGTGGGACAATTTGATTAAAAAGTGATTTATTTATGGGGCCCAAAATGTAAAGCTAAATTATAAAGTCGCTTTTGGAGGGAAATAAAAGTTTATGTGAAGTAATATTTATTTATTTCTAGAAAATTTCTATAAGGAGGATATGAGATGATAAATACATATCGTGCTTGGAAAATTAGCTATAAAAAGATGTGGAAGGAATACGTATAAGAATTGTAAATGAAACTTTGCCACACTATATAAAGTTTACACTAATAAATATTCAAAACATGTAAATGATTGCATTGAAATTTGAACATTAACAATTGTGCCCAAAGTTTTGGAATTTTGGGAGTAAGAATAAGCATAAGAATTGCAAATGAAATCTTGGCATTCTAGGGGAAATCTAGACCAGCGCTCCACCAATTGCTGTAGGTGGCGGGATGTTAGGATGGGTTTTTGGGACGGGGGATGTTGGGACAGGGGGACAAAGGGCCTAAATTTGGGGACACCGGGGGGACGACGCTATATATATACTATATACTATACATATAGTACTTGAAATGCTTGAAATGGCAGTTATGAAAAGACGTATAATAGTATAAGAACTAAATTAGCATAATTGCAAATGCCAAATACTAAATACTTGAACATTGAACAATGATTTTTGAATATCAAATTACTAATTAGAAATTATAATACTAGATAAATTTTCAATTTGATCAATGAAATTGCCGAATCAGCGAATGGAAAATTTCTATTATATCAAAAACATCATAAAGATGATTACAATGAGTAGCATGATATCAAAACAAGTACAAAATGTCAAAATGTAGTGAAGGGAGGCCTCTAATAATCCCTCAAGGCAAACTCCTCATCACTGAAATTCAGTAAAGTAGGTATAAAACATCAACTTGATTTGATGCGATTTCCCCATCAATTTCTTCTTTTGTTTTTAAATTCTAAAGTGGGGCTCTGGGGGCGGCAACCGCAAGCACATTTTCCCTCTTGTGTGGCCTTTGGATTCTTCATTTTTGAAGCATTTTCCTCCCAAAATTGACATGTTTGAAAGCCCTTGGAAATGCAACATTTTTAGTATTTTTGTGTGCAAATTTACTTAAGACATTGTCTGGTGATGGGGGGCGTGCAAATGTCCCTAGGATGGTCGAGGGACACTTGGGTGACCCACGTTCCGGGACTCTGTGTCGTCCCGACAGTGTTGTGGTGGCAGAAAGTTGGTGGTGAGGGAACACCTCGTCCCCGTTCCCCTATCCGGGGACGTCCTCATCTAGGGACATATGGGTCGAGGGGAGGGACGCATCCCCGTGTTTCACTTTTAAATTTTAATAAAAAGAACAACGATTTCCTACAATAAAAGATATTTAATTAAAATATAATTAAGGTTCAATGGAAGTATTGTGACTTTAAAAGGGGTAGCAATTGCAAATAGGGGTATCCTTTCAAGACAAAAAGGTATGATTCTTCCATTATGGAGGGTATAAAAGGAAGGAAGCCTCATCTGTAAAAGGCATCCATGAAGGATCAAGATCAAATTGATCCAAGGACAAATCTGATATAAGGGAATCAGATCCACATATATAGCTATTGTGTGTTGCATTAGTAATTTGGTATTAACTCTAAATGTTTTATGTAATCAATCTGCCTATATACATTTGTAGATATTGATTTGTAAGTATTTAATACAATCAAACTTCTTATATGCATTGATAGATATTGATTACAATAAGATTGGTACTTATATTTCTGCATAAGTATATATATATATATATATATATATATATATATATATTTATCCCATAATCAATCAAATGTGAAGTTGGAGGAAGTTAGGAAGATTTTCCCTTTTGTGTGGTCTTTGGATTCTTTGTTTTTGAAGCATTTTTCTTCCACAATTGATGTGTTTGAACTCCCTTGGAAATGCAACATTTTTAATGTTTTGCGTGAAATCCACTTAAGACGTTGTCTACTGTTGGGGGATGCGCAGACATCCATAGGACGGTCGAGGGATGCCTAGGCGTTCACATGTCTATTCCGGGGACACTGTATTGTCTCAATGACGTTGTCATGGCGGTGGGGGAACACTTCATCCCCATTCCCGTCTCGGGAATGTGGGGGTCCAAGGGGAGGACGCATCCCCGTGTTTCACTGATTTAATCTAATAAACAGTAAAAAAATATGGGAATGATTGCATTAACAATAAGAATGGTGGGTGGAGGTTTGGATTCAAAGGGCCGTGCCCCTCGATGAGTGTTTTATAACCACACCATCTCAGAATAAAGTGCCAAAGACACTCTATCCTCTCTTGAACAAAGACACCACATATGCTAAGATTGCAAAGAAGATCATACAGGCGACTCCAAGGTTCCGACTGCGTACTTGTGACTTTAGTGTGGATATGAGCTCGTTTGGCTTGATGTATGCCTGTTATTCAAGGTGACTTATGCTAACTTACTCTAGACTTGTCAACTTTCTTTGCGAATGATACGACAATGAAGTACTTGATCCTAAACTAACCAGGTTTTGAAATAAATTGCAAATGGAATAAGGGTTAGAGAACCTATTTTAATCTATGCTATTCCTAGAATGCAAGAGACCATGAATGTATTTGTGAACTCTATTGGGCTTAGCTTTGTTATCAACTTCCACCAAGCTAGTGCAATCTTATAGGGTGAGCAATAGATGTTCAAATTATTACTATAACACCATCACCATCAATAGATGCATATCAATGTGTAAGTAACAATTGAAGTTAAGCTTGTATTTCAATTCCAGTTGACCACGGAAAACGACTTACAATCAGCAATCCACAAGTAGTATGAATTAGGTGAGTTTCACAATGATTCATTCACAATTTCCTTGATCCAACTAAAGTACTTGAAGAAAATTCTAAACTAAATATTTGAAGCAAATTCTAAACTAATTTGAGAGATCAAAGAACCACACAACACTTCACAATCTTCCCTAAATCCCTACACTTCAACGATTTATTTCAATTATGGCAGCATCCCACTGAAAATTCTCCAAAAATTCTCCTTACAAATGAGAGGAGTGGGGTTTATATAGGAGCCGCAAATACAATGGACAACTTGGTTTAAGTTGAAACCAATGACCAAGATCTTCCCAAAGAAAACCCTAATTAGGGTTGCTACAAACATTAAATGATATTGTTAAATACAATACAGCAAAATGGAATATTCTCCATTTAGCCGATGAGAAAATTCAAAGATACCAAGTAATTCAATGTGATCATCTTCTAGAAGGTGCTTTCCATTTGTATACTTAAAATAATTTGATTGGATGAGGATAAGTGGATCCCGCCTCATTTTTTAGCAATCCTTGTTTCAATTCCATTTCTCATACTCTCCTCTTTGGAAATATTCTCCTTGAAATATTCTTGAAATTGTTCTTATCCTGATATCTTGACTTTGATCCCCTTTGAAGTTGATAGGCTTCCTTCGAATGTAATATCCTTGAGCTAATCCTCCTTTATTGTTTGGGATTCCTAGTTATCTTCGTCCTCACGACGATCCTCACACATGGACTTGAATCTACTTAGCCTTGATCTTCTTGACCTTCATATTGCTAGGCCTTTCTTGCTGATCCTTCTTCATCCATTTCTTCATTGTCCATCGCCCCACATGCTTCCTTCACTTTCCTTGTACCAATCAATTGTTTGATGGAGCTTGCCTTCTTCACAGTCTTTGAATTCCTCTTATGACTGTGTGGTCTGGGGCCCTTCATTACTCAAGTCAGATTGGACTTTTGTGGAGAGGGTCCAGGTCCTTTGGCGAATTATCGGATGCAAGCAGTCCATTCCTCATAGTATTATTCTTACAGAGGATGGGGCCCACCCTTTCAGACTTGGGACCATATTTGATCTTATTTGGTTTTTACATCGCCTGAGGGGCTTTGCTGATACTGGGGATGGACGACACATACCCTTACCCGGCTTATTGCTCTTCAGAGTCCATTGCCACTTCTCTTTTTCAGTCAGGGCTCGTGGTTGGTTTGCTAAGGCCATGGCTCTTGTTGGGTCTACTGGGATTGAGATTGACTGCCTCCCTCCCTACCAGTACTCTCTGGATGCCCCTCATTATCTCCTTCCGTTGAGACAAGAGCTGAATAGGTGCGTTTGAACTGACATTTATAGGCAATTTATCCACACTACTGGGGTTAACCCCCATGGGGGTCTTCGCCCAAAGATGGCGTTCTATGCTGAGCAGTTTTTGGAGTTGAAGGACGAACTCGTTGTTCGGCCTTCTTACCTATGCCACCATTGGGCACATTCCCTTTGGATCCCCCTCGACTCCTTCAGGTGAGCTCTCATTGACTCCGCATCAAGACTAATCATCATCTATCCAGGGAGAATAGGATTTGCTAGTTATGCAGCATCGGTGAGGCAAAGACTAAGGAGCATTTCATTTTATCGCTGCCCGGTTTACTACGAGATTAGAGGCAAATTCTACTACCTTTTCAAAGGTGTCTAGTCCCTCTCAACTTTTTTCAGATTCATAGACTAGTAGTGCCTTGCTCTTTATATTCAGGAGGCCGTTAGACTTCAAGAACGCTCACTCCTGCATCAGCACCATGATACCACGCTTGTTTGCCAACTTATCACCTCCTTCCCTGGGATACACTTAGTGTGTGGCACCAAGCGCCAACTTGGTTACCACTCTAGCCATCTTCGGCTTGTGAATCTCTGGAAGGGTTCTATTTAGCAGCGGGTCTCTTCTCCTTCTAGGATGCGTCAAAAGTGGGCCAAACACTCCCTGCTAGTCATATAGCTTATCCTTCGGTGTTGGGGTTCTTCACGTCTATGCAAATTTTGTAGTGGGGCTGGGATGCTCCCGGTGGGGGCTCTCTTCTCCTCCTTGCTTGTTTTCTTATGTTGCTTCTCTTCGGGCGCCGTTTGGTGTCCCTGCTGTGGGCTGGTCCCTTGTCTTGTTTTAGGCAGTCCCGTGGACCTGTTTTGTGGTCTTTTGTTGGACATTAATAGATTTATCTTATCTTATTATCTTATCTCGTCCTTGAACTTTAACTTGTCCATGAATTCAATCTTGTCTTTAAACCCGTACTTGTCCCCATGTCCTTGCTTGATGAAGGCTTGATCTTGAAATAATTCCTTAAAGCTTGATCTTCAAATTTTCTTTCCTTTGTCCAAGCTTCCTTGTCATCTTGAAGTGTTATCCTCCTTTGAATTTGATCTCTTTGACTAGCCCTCTTCACCCTTTGATCAACCGTTATCCTGTACGAAGCTCGAAGTTAGTGTTTTTGCAAAAAAATCTGATTGAGAAAACGAATTTCAGACTTTACCATCCTTGATTTTTTATTGATTTCTGACTTTTATGACTAAGGAAATCAGAGAATTAAAGGTTGCAAATGAAGTTCAAGTCTGAGGACAAAGTCTTAAAGTCTGAAGACAAAGTCTCAAAATCAAGTTTGAAGACAACGCTACAAACTCAGAAAATTAGACTCAAATTCTTTGCGAAACACAATTTAGGCATTATTCCTAAGATCTGATAATGAAAATAGCATTATAAAATCTAATTGGTTCCTCCACAAAATCTGAAGACACCTACAAATTTTCTTACCTGGCTGCTTCCTCACTTAGAAATTCTGATTTTTGAAAAGAGGAATGGATATGCTCACTTGCCCTAGGTCAGATTTGAATGAGGGCAAATCGACAATTTTATAGGAAAACAATTTTCAGACTTTAACCTTGGGTTTGAACTTGGCAGTTCCTTGTAAAGAGTATTTTCAGACCATGGTATATCAGGTTCTCTGTTTATATCAGACTTAAAATGTCTGATCTTCTTTCACCAGCACCCCCGTTTGCTCATCTTTAATCATTCCTTGAATCGCTGGTTGCTAATGGCCTTATCCTTGATTGATTAGCTTTCAATGTCTCCCTTTTGACTTTAGTCTTTACTCAACCCTTTGCATTTTACTTCCCTCTTGCTGCCTTGTGGCCTTGCAGCGCTTAAACTTTTGATTTTTTCCTCGGGTTCTCCAAAAGAAAATCGATCGTGACTTTGTGCCTTAGTTTGTGCAAAGGGAAGGCAATCCCGAAATTTTCTCCAATTTCCTATAAAATCGCCTATTTTATGGGAAGACAATTTTCAGATTTTAACCTAGTGTTTGAACTTGGCAGCCCTTTGTAAAGAGTATTTTCAGACCATGGTATCTCAGATTCTCTGTTTATATCAAACTTAAAATGTCTGATCTTCTTTCACCAGCACCCCCCCTTTGCTCGTCTTTAATCTTTCCTTAGATCGCTGGTTGCTAATGGCCTTCTCCTTGATCGATTTGCTTTCAACGTCTCTCTTTTGACCTCAGTCTTTACTCAGCCCTTTGCATTGTACTTCTCTCTTGCTGCTTGGTGACCCTTTTAAAGTGTTTTGGGCTTTGGTGAACATTTCCACAATGAATGTGGGATAATAAATTTTTGCGTCTCAAAACATTGAACATCGTGCAAATTGATTTCTATTTAATTTCTTTTGATTTGCATTTAATTTCATTTTTGAAAGTTCACCAAGTCTTTAAGGGGAGAATTGATGTCTATAGGGACAACCTCAACCCCCTTTTAAATCCATCCTTAAACTTGCACTGGTCCTCATTGTGGAAATCCGATGCTCATAGTGACAAAGTAGTCCCTTAAAAATTCCATCTTACTTGTTCATTCACTCACCAAAGGGGAAACTCAACACCTATAGGGACAACTCTTTACTTGCTCATTTTATTTACCAAGGGGAAAATTGACCCCTATAGAAACAATCTTGGTCCTAACAAATCTTCACTTCATTCATTCATCTCAATCCTCAAGGCAAAATCAACGCCAATAGGGACAAGTGGAAATTTTATAGGTATAGGGACAAGTGGAAATTCCTTGTCCATGGGAACAAACTAGGTCCCCAGTTCTTCAAGTGGAAATTTTGGCTCTATAAGGACAAAGTGGAAAATCCATGTCCATAAAGAATTTCCATTCCAAGTTCTCCAAATTTTTTCAAAGTGTTAGCTAAGTGGAGAAACGACCTTCATAGGGACAAAGGGGAAATTCCATGTCCATAGGGACTTTCCACTTCCACTCTATCCCAAAAATATTCTAAGTGTCTGGCTGGTGGAAAACAACCCCCATAGGAACTTTTAGCTTTTGACCTTATACCTCATTTCTTGGAGTGGAAATTCGACCTCCATAGGGACTAATAAGATTTTCAACATGATTCTTACTTGTTTTTGCCTCCCAGTTGTGGAAAATCGACCCTTATAGCGACTTTTCACCTTTTTGCATGATCTCATCATTTTAGTTTAAATTCCCAAGTAAAAAATGGCATTAATGCATCCTGAAAGCCATTTGCCTAGTCAAAACACTTTGACATTTAGAATTTTCTCTCAAAACTTGACAATTTTTGTATTTTATTCCTAATGACTTTAAACCCTTAAAACTTGTCCATGTTTGCAACCTTGGTGACTTGAAAATTTGACCACGATGCAAACCTTTAAGCTTAGAATCAACACTATATTGCCAAAACTCTAATACCTACCAAGCGACAAGAGGGGGTCCCCATTTGCAATGGGGCAATGGTGTGAAAAGGTTACAAGACTCTTGAGAGTCCCTAAGACAACTTGGGTACGTCTTGCCATACTTGATGTCTTGGCGACATCTTGGCATTGGTGTTTTATTTTTACATGATGTGTTCCTAGAGAATTTGTGACAAATTTATTGAATAAAGATAGAAATAATGACAAACTGGATGCCTTAGAAGCCACACATGAAGCGTTAATCATCACACAAAAAGTAGAACGCTGACGGAGATTAAGGCAACTCGCCGAAGGACAACTCACCGGAGGGTTGCCCGAAGGGGAACACTCGCCAGAACATCGACGTTTAAGTAGTGAGGAGTTACTAGAGGAGACGCGACAAAGGCTAACTTGGATTGAGGAGACACGAGAGCAGTTTATAAACCTATCTCTCACACCAAGGACAAAGGGAATCCAAAGCCAGAGTGACTGAAGGGAAGGGGGAGAAGAAGCGAGGGAAGTTGAGGACACCGGGGGAAGGCGTGTCGGAGGGACACCACACGGTGGTCAAAGCAACCCACTAGGATCGATCCCACCCAGTTCCAGAGTGCAACCAACAAGCTTTAGTCAACCAACCAAGAGGGAACATAAACATGTCTCAAAAATAGAAATTACCAAAGTTCACAGGGGACGGGAAAGAGGATCTCGTGAGACATTGCCAGACCAGTGAGACTATTTGCACAACAAACAGAGTGATAGATAAGGATGAGTGGGTCCAATTCCCAACGACCCTTCGAGGAGTTGCTGTGGATTGGTAGTCAGACAGGGACAAGGTGTTAGGACTCTTTTCTGACAGTCCCATTTTAAACTTCTTATAATGTTTTAACCTCCTTCCATGGAAAAAATCTTCTGTTGCAGTGAGTTTCTTGTCGTTTTCTGGGGTAGAAAAGTTGCAGAGCGACGAGGAAGTTGTGTTTTGTTTCCTTTAAGTTGTCTCTGTGCAATTGAAAAGGAGTTAGAAAGATCAGAGCTTCAATGGTGCCTTCGCTGGTCTATTTTGCTTAGAAATGCTCTAAGCCATATATCCCACATTGGCTGTGTGAAAGAAAAGTCATATATTTTTATATTCCAATGCACAGGAATGAAGTGTCTAAAAGGCACACGCCTTTTGGCAGACGTCTCAGTGGATGGGTGGTGACTTGGAGGCTAGTTGGTAGAGAGAGAAGGATGTTTTGGTGGGCCCGTGTCAGAAAACAGACAGGTGGTGGGCTAGCGTTCACTTGAAGTGGTTTGAAGTGGTCATATTGTTGATTTCCTTGTCATATTGAATCAGGAACAAATTTCATCATACTTAATATAAGTTGTCTCAGATTTTAAGTCTCTCCTTTGTGTTATCTATTGAGTTGTAAGTTTTCTGACTTACTGTATAAGTGCAGCTTATGCATACGTGTATTCTATAAGTCTTTGATCTTAGATCAAATTAAAATGCTTTGGATATTACATTTATTCTACCTGAATGTCTATTTGAGGATCTTGTGGTGGTGACTTGGAGGCCAGTTGGCGGAGAGAGAAGGATGTTTTGGTGGGCCTGTGTTAGAAAACAGATAGGTGGCGGGCTGGTGTTCACTTGAAGTGGGTTGCGGAGTTAGTAGGAAATGTGTGCGAGTGTGCGACTAGCGGTTGTCGCATACTCGCCACGGTTTGGCCCGATGACGGAAAGCGGTTGCGAGTGAGCAACTAAAGGTTAGCGGTCAGCATTGCATACTTGCGCAGGTTGGAGGTAGTTAGCTAAAAGGGTGGCGAGTGAGCGATAGGGTGACACGTAGAGGTCTGGGTCGTCTGGGCGGAGAAGAAGTTTGATGCGCAAGTGTGCGACTAACAGCTAGTCGCGCAGTCGCGAAGGTTTGAAGCTGTGGCAAGAAATGCTGGCGAGTGCGCGACAAGTGTTGGTCGCAAGGTCGCGATGGTTAAGGACAATAACGGCTAGCAGTTGCGAGTGTGCGACTAATCGTTAGTGGTTAGTGTCACGCACTCGCAAGGGTTTGTAGCGGTTATTGAAAATGATGTCGAGTGAGCGATTCTTGGCAAAATCAGATTTTTTGTGCCCGGGTAACATAAGAAGATCAACGGCCATATTTTAAAATTGTAACGAGATTCAATCTTGACCGTCCATTTTCATCTCTGCGCCACCTGTGATCGTTTTAACCAAATTTTCAAATATTTAAATCTTTTATCAGAGGGTTTTCATGGCGGTGGACAGATTGTTTGTCTCAAAGCCATAAATGCTGCGATCTGATCTTGTGAATCGACTTTACACACCTGTCGAAGACCAGAAGGATACAAATTTGATATGCTAAGGTGCATTCAAGACCAGAGTTGACAGATAGAGTTTTATAATTAGACGATAAGTGCATACAGAGTCGCCTGGTCTTTTCTTCATTTATGAGAGCATGACTTATTTTTCAGATCAGATTGGCATGGGGAAAAGAGAAGAATTTAGGGTTTTCAACTTGACATCATAATTGAATGTTTGCATTAATTGGTGTTAACCCTAACCCTAAATGGTTCGAAGCTTGTAGCATTCTTGTTCCTATAAAAGAATATTCAAGACCATTTAGAAAGGGCTGGAAAATTGGGAGAAATATTGAGAAGCATTGAGCTTGTATTTGTTTCCAGTCTAGGACATAGCAGATGTATTTTCAGATTGTATTAAGATAGAATTGAAAGTTCTTTGATCTTTTGTATATTATCATATTGTAGATTTCCTTGCCATACTGATTCAGGAACAAATTTCATCATACTTAATATAAGTTGTCTCAGATTTTTAGTCTCTCCTTTGTGTTATCTATTGAGTTGTAAGTTTTCTGACTTACTGTATAAGTGCAACTTATGCATATGTGTATTCTATAAGTCTTTGATTTTAGATCAAATTAAAATGCTTTGGATATTACATTGATTCTGCCTGGATATCTATTTGAGGATCTTGTAGTGTGTGGTCTGAGAGTTCTTTTGTTTATGGCTTTGAATCTTTACCAATAAGGTGTTCAGCTTCAGTATTGTATTTAGGATTTTACCCAATGGATAAGGCACTGATCCAAAATTAGTATTTCTGTTGAGATATATATATCAGAGGTGGTTTGGCTATGTTCTGTCCCAATTGTTTTTAATCAATCTCAGTATCATAATTCTTTACTTTTACAGTTGTTGTAATCCCACCATGGTAGTGGAGAGTCAATGAATGCTAGGTTGGCATTTAGTACTTACTTACCATTCATCTGTTGTTCAAATCTAGAAGTAGAAGGTATTGTAAAGAATTGAGTTTAGTCTTGATTAGGTGTACCCGCCTTGGTTTTGCAGAGCTAGAAGTGCAGAGGGTAGTCTTGTCCCTACAGTTGGTTCAGTTATCTTCCAAAGCTTTCACACTTGGAACTAACCATTCCTAATATCAGTCTGAAGATATATTGGGGTCTTCTCAAAGCGTAACAGTTTTAAACACCAACAAGATGGCGACTCTACTGGGGAATAGTGCAGTAAATTGTCATAACTAGTAAGTAAGTTGATCATTGGAAGCATAGAGTTACTCAAGTTTGGTCCTCCTTTGTCATTGTTTTTTCTTAAGAGTTCTCTATTTGAAAGTTATTCATATTTGTCAAGTGTTGTGATCCCAATTAAGTGTTGGGTGGCGTCTCTGAAGTATTCTCTGCAGCAGTGCTGAGCATTAAAAAATTATTTTGTCACACACTTTCCATTATGAGTTATGGAGGCACAAGGTCTTCGTCAAAGAAAAATCCTAATGAGTGGTTGGGAGATGAAGTCCCAACTACATCTAGAATTGAGCAACCAAGAAAAGGAAAAGGTAATAGAAGAGCTCCTGAAATTGAAAGACAGGAGGAGGGCATTAGAGAAGAAAGACCAGCCCAACGTAGCCAAGAAGGAAGCATCCGAGTATGAGGAGGCTGTAGATGTGGGACTGGGTACAAATGAAGATTATAACTCTCCTAGTGAAAGAGAGGAAAGAGATTCTGACATCACACTTCCTGATTCAGAAGATGTTGATGATGAAGAGAAAGAATGGACAAGATGTCTCCAAAAGAAAATGCCATCACACAACAGAGAAACAAAGAAAAGGAAGATGAGAAAAGGCAAAAGATGATCATAATTGAGCAATTGAAGATGAAAGTACAAAATCAGGAGGCCATCAACTATGTTGTAGAGCCTGAGAGAATTGAAGAGGAACTTGTCATTCATCAAATAGTTGATTGTCAAGGCCCTAAAGATAAGGGAAAGCAAGGAATGGCAGGAGTTTCAATAAATGAACCAAAAGGCCTCAAAGTTCCATTTGATCAGATGTCTAAACTGGATATTGATCTTGAAAAGTCTAAAAGAGAACAAGAAGTTATGGCTAAAGTGCTTGAGAAGGCACAAGCTGATGCTGCTACTCTAGAGATGAAAAAGAAAGTGGATTTTCTCATACAGTCTTCTGGCTTCTCTCATCCTGGTGCTGAAGGAGCTACAACATCAAATGCAAAGCCCTTTGCTTCTCAAGCTAACACTTCATATCAAGGAAGACCTACTCATGCTGAAAGGTACAAACAATTTTCTTTTCATAACATTCATGGTTATCCTAATGAGGTTCCAAGTATCATTAGAGAAAACTTCCTAGATTTGCTAGGAACAATGTAATCACATGTGAAGAGCACTTAAATTTTTTTGCTAACATGATGGATGATTATGAAGTTACACATGAGGATGTATTGATGAAGGTTTTTGTTCAGTCCTTAGTGGAGAATGCTAGGGATTGGTTCAGAGGGTTACCCTATAATTCCGTAGGGTCAATGGGGGAATTAATTGACTACTTGAAAGAGCAGTATGGTGATAAGACCAATGAAGGATTCATGTTAAATGGATTCAACAATATAAAAAAGAATCAGAATGAAGATGTTGCAGAATTCAACATAAGATTTCAGAGAGCTATGCATAAACTTTTCCAAGTTATGAGACTTGATGACAAGGTTTGTCTAGCTACGTATCTTAATGCTTTTGATTGTAAGATGGGATACCTCCTAAGAGACAAGAATCCAAGGACTATAAGAGAAGCTTATAAGATAGCTATCAATATAGAAACTAATAGGAGGGTATCTGGGAAATTGGGTAGAAGAAATGATGGGAAGTCTACTAAGAAGGAATCAGATAGACTTTCAAATGCTAAACCTAAAGATGAGGTCAATATGAAGCAGATTTTGAGTGCTATAAAGGACCTAAAGCCAGTAGAAAGTAAGAATCCTAGAGTTCCAAACAATAACAATAGGCAATCCTACAATAATTTCAGTCAGCAGCCTAGGATGCAGAACTACTCATACAATACCCAATGGAAGGATGGCAAGCCCATTATTCGACAAAGGACAAAGAAGCCAAACAAAGATTCTCCTGATCCTCTTCAGAGAAATTCAGCTGACATGAGTAGTGAGAATTACTGGTGTGAGGCTTGTGAATCTCCACACAACTCTGCCAATTGTGTTATTGCTCTGAAGACATATCCAAGTCAAACCCAACAAGAAAAGGAAGAGGAAGATGAACTATATGATGATGTTGGGAATGCAATGGCTTCTGCAAATTTGAAAAGTGAAGAATCTGATGACCAAGGTCAAAATCAGGAGTTGTCTTCATCAGATGAAGAGGAGTCTGATGATCAGGCTGCCAATCAGGAGATGCTTTCATCTGATGAAAAGGAAGCAGACATTGATAAAATAAGGTGTAATACTACAAGGGGAAAGGAGCCTTTTGTGGCAAGAAGATCCTCAGATGCAAAAAGGGCTCGAATTACAGAAAAATTGGTTACTCAAGCGCAAAGTAATTACAATTTAAGGAATAGGACAGTTGGTAATGCCGATGGCACACCAGCTGGTATGTTTATTACAAATACAAAAGTAAGCCCTAAGCTGACACCAGAGAAACAAACAACTGTTGAGAATGTGAAAAAGATAAAAGTAAGAACATAAAATAAACCAAATGATCCTAGTATTGTCCACAAGATTAAAATAAAGACACCAGAGATGTTAAAGGTGTTAAAGGAGTTGAGCCAAGTTTGGCTACTCAAAATGAGGATAGAAGTATTGTTATTACCAGGCAAGATATTTCTAATATCAAATATGCTCCTATTGACATGGGACAATTGATTTCACAAATCACGGTCAAGGTTCCACTTTTGGAAATGATGAGGATTTCTGAGCACAAGGAGACAACTTTGACATGGATGAATAGTGTTTCTACTACAAGAGCCTTGAAATCAGAAATGGATGAGAAGAAAAAGAACAGTAAGGAGAAATCTGATACAAAGGGAAAAGAATCAGATGAGATTGTTTCTAAGATCCCTCAAATCTTCTTAAATACAAATCATGTCATTCCTCCTTTGAGAGCTGTGGATCCATTTTTCTTAACATTGATTATTAATGGCAAGATGCTTAAGAATTGCATGATTGATTCAGTAGCTTCTAACACAGTCATGCCTACAAAAATAATGAAATCAATGGGACTATAGGTAGATACTCCTCATGGGAGATGTCAAGCAAAGGATTCAAGAGAAGTGCCTGTCATAGGTACTATTAAGGCTTTGCCTTGTACACTTGCTGCATTTTCAGAAAAGATACTGACAATGAGTGTTCTAGTAGTTGACATCCCACCTCAATATGGAATGTTGCTATCTAGGATATGGAGTGCCTCAATGGGAGGGAGTATACAGTGTGATCTATCCTTTGCAAGATTTGACATAGCTGGTAAAAATGTCAAAGTATCCAGAGAAGTCAGAACCCCCCACATGATTGAGGAGAGTGAAGATGAAGCAATGAATTGTTTCTTAGATACTGATGTCGGACCTTTTCAAGTGCAAAACAACAAAGCTAAGAGAAATGTCCAACATATGCTTTTGTCAAGAGAGAAAGACAATCTTGCAGATAAGACTGACTTATGGACAATGTATTTTGATGGTGCAAGCTCAAAGGAAGGAGTTGGTGCGGGAGTGTTACTAATAGCTCCTAGTGGTAAGACATACAAGTTCTCATTTTCTCTGTTATTTACTTGCACTAATAATATTGCAGAGTATGAGGCTTTATTAATAGGATTGCGATTAGCTTCAAGACATAAGATTAGAGGTATCAGAGTCTTTGGAGACTCTGAGTTGGTTATTTGTCAAACAAAGTCCAGATATGCTTCAAGGAATCAGAGATTAAAATAGTATAGGAATGCTGTTTGGGATGAAATTGAAAACTTTGATGCATTTGGCATTGATTGGATGGACAGGAGTCAGAATAAGATGGCAGACCTGCTGGCTAATATTGCCTTGAGGCCTGAAGACATTACTTTTGCAGGAATCTCTAGTATAGAGAGTCAATCTAGACCATCCATCCCAGACAATGCTGAAAATTGGCAAGTCTTTGATGATGACATGGATGTTTTAAGATTCTTATCTTGTGAATCAAATTATGGTGATAAAGAGATGGACTTTACTGGTTTTGTGGAGAACATAGATGGAAAAGACAGTATTTCTGGAAAGGAAGTTCTCCAACTAAAATCCAATAAGGTACCTAAAGGACTGGTTGTACTTGAGAGAGCCTTTGATAACAAAGACAAGCCTTTGTCAGCAAGCACGGTCAGTAAACCTGAGGACTTGGAGGAGATAAACTTGGGGACATATCAAGATCCTAAAAAGGTATATATTGGTAAGAAGTTGTCCCCCAAGGCAATGGTCAGACTAAATCAAGTAACAAGAGCCTGATAAAAATTATCAAGAGAATGTTGGATGCAAACAAGAAGGCCTGGGATTTCAAATTGCAGCTTGCTCTATGGGCGGATAGAGTAACAGTAAAAAAGGCTATTGGATGTGCACCTTTTGACTTAATTTATGGTATTCATGCCAGATTACCACAAAGTAATTTATTGCAGATGTATAAATTCATCCAAGCATATGATGATGACCTAGAAGATGATATGAGGACCAGGTTGGAGGATTTGATACAACTTGATGAGTCAAGAAGGGAAGCACATGACAGGAATGCCAAACTGCAACTACAATGTAAGAATTTGTTTGACAAAAGAACTACTGCTAGGAAATTTGATCTTGATGATCTGGTTTTAATGTGGAATGCCAGAATACAGGATAAAGGAAAACATGACAAATTTGATCCTATTTGGTTAGGCCCATACATAATTCATGGCAGGTGGGGTTCTGATTCATACATGTTAAAGGACTTAACTGGAAATATTCTGGAATTGCCAGTTCAAGGAAAGTTCTTGAAGTTTTACTTTTTTTGAAAAGACAAGAATCCATGAACATGAGCATTTGTATATATTCTTTTGATTTTTCTGTTGTTAGTTTCTTTCCAGTAGGTGGTCTGCTTTATCCCAGAGGATCCTGAATCATTGCTATGCCTGCAAGAGGCATACATCCCCTGTCGGAGCCACTGTTAGGACTCTTTTTTGACAGTCCCATTTTAAACTTCTTATAATGTTTTAACCTCCTTCCATGGCAGGAATATTCTGTTGCAGTGAGTTTATTATCGTTTTCTGGGGTTGAAAAGCTGCAAAGGGATGGGGAAGCCGTGTTTTGTTTCCTTTGAGTTGTCTCTGTGCAGTTGAAAAGGAGTCAGAAAGATTAGAGCTTCAATGGTGCCTTCGCTGGTCTATTTTGCTTAGAAATGCTCTAAGCCATATATCCCACATTGGCTGTGTGAATGAAAAGTCATATATTTTTATATCCCAGTGCACAGTAATGAAGTGCCTAAAAGGCACACGCCTTTTGGTAGACGTCTCAGCAGACGAGTGGTGACTTGGAGGGCAGTTGGTGGAGAGAGAAGGGTGTTTTGGTGGGCCCGTGTCAGAAAACAGACAGGTGGCGGGCTGGCATCACTCGAAGTGGTTTGTGGAGTTAGCAGGAAATGTGTGCGAGTGCGCGATTAGCGGTTGCCGCGTACTTGCCACGGTTTGGCCCGATGACGGAAAGCGGTTGCGAGTGAGTGACTAAAGGTTAGCGGTCAACATCGCATACTCGCGCAGGTTGGAGGCAGTTAGCTAAAAGGGTGGCGAGTGAGCGACAGGGTGACACGTGGAGGTCTGGGTTGTCTGGGCGGAGAAGAAGTTTGATGCGTGAGTGTGTGACTAACAGCCAGTCTCACAGTCACGAAGGTTTTAAGCTGTGGCAAGAAATGCTGGCGAGTGCACGACAAGTTTTGGTCGCAAGCTCGCGATGGTTAAGGACAATAACGGCTAGCAGTTGCGAGTGTGCGACTAACTGTTAGCGGTTAGTGTTGCGCACTCGCAAGGGTTTGTAGCGGTTATTGAAAGTGATGTCGAGTGAGCGACACTTGGCAAAATCAAATTTTTTGTGCCCAGGTAACTTAAGACGATCAGCGGCCATATTTTAAAATTGTAATGAGATTCAATCTTGACCGTCCATTTTCATCTCTGCGCCACTTGTGACCGTTTTAACCAGATTTTCAAACATTTAAATCTTTTATCAAAGGGTTTTCATGGCGGTGGATAGAATATTTGTCTCAGAGCCATAAATGCTGTGATTTGATCTTGTGAATTGACTTTATACACCTGTCAAAGACCAGAAGGATACAAATTTGATATGCTAAGGTGCATTCAAGACTAGAGTTGATAGATAGAGTTTTATAATCAGATGATAAGTGCATACAGAGCCAACTGGTCTTTTCTGCATTTATGAGAGCATGACTTATTTTTTAGATCAGATTGGCATGGGGAAAAGAGAAGAATTTAGGGTTTTCAACTCGACATCATAATTAAATGTTTGCATTAATTGGTTGTAACCCTAGCCCTAAATGGTCCGAAGCTTGTAGCATTCTTGTTCCTATAAAAGAATTTTCAGGACCATTTAGAAAGGGCTGGAAAATTGGGAGAAATATTGAGATGCATTGAGCTTGTATTTGTTTCCAGTCTAGGATATAGCAGATGCATTTTTAGATTGTATTAAGATAGAATTGAAAGTTCTTTGATCTTTTGCATATTGTCATATTGTTGATTTCCTTGTCATACTGATTCAGGAACAAATTTCATTATACTTAATATAAGTTGTCTCACATTTTAAGTCTCTCCTTTGTGTTATTTATTGAGTTGTAAGTTTTTTGACTTACTGTATAAGTGCAGCTTGTGCATACGTGTATTCTATAAGTCTTTGATCTTAGATCAAATTAAAATGCTTTGGATATTACATTGATTCTACCTGAATGTCTATTTGAGGATCTTGTGGTGGTGACTTGGAGGCCAGTTGGCAGAGGGAGAAGGATGTTTTGGTGGGCCCGTTTAGGAAACAGACAGGTGGCGGGCTGGCGTTCACTCGAAGTGGTTTGCGGAGTTAGCAGGAAATGTGTGCGAGTGCGCGACTAGCAGTTGTTGCGTACTCGCCACGGTTTGGCCCGATGATGGAAAGCGGTTGCGGGTGAGCGACTAAAGGTTAGCGGTCAGCATCACATACTCGCGTAGGTTGGAGGCAGTTAGCTAAAAGGGTGGTGAGTGAGCGACAGGGCGACACGTGGAGGTCTGGGTCATCTGGGCGGTGAAGAAGTTTGATGCAGGAGTGTGCGACTAACAGCTAGTCGCGAAGGTTTGAAGTTGTGGCAAGAAATGCTGGTGAGTGCGCGACAAGTTGGTTGCAAGCTCGCGATGGTTAAGGACAATAACGGCTAGCAGTTGCGAGTGTGCGACTAATCGTTAGCGGTTAGTATCGCGCACTCGCAAGGGTTTGTAGCGGTTATTGAAAATGATGTCGAGTGAGCGACACTTGGCAAAATCAGATTTTGTGCCCGGGTAACATAAGAAGATCAACGGCCATATTTTAAAATTGTATTGAGATTCAATCTTGACCGTCCATTTTCATGTCCGCGCCACCTGTGATCGTTTTAACCAAATTTTCAAATATTTAAATCTTTTATCAGAGGGTTTTCATGGCAGTGGACAGATTGTTTGTCTCAGAGCCATAGATGTTGTGATCTGATCTTTTGAATCGACTTTACGCACCTGTCGAAGACTAGAAGGATACAAATTTGATATGCTAAGGTGCATTCAAGACCAGAGTTGACAGATAGTGTTTTATAATCAGACGATAAGTACATACAGAGCCGCCTAGTCTTTTCTGCATTTATGAGAGCATGGCTTATTTTTCAGATCAGATTGGCATAGGGAAAAGAGAAGAATTTAGGGTTTTCAATTTGACATCGTTATTAATTGGTTGCATTAATTGGTTGTAACCCTAACCCTAAATGGTCTGAAGCTTGTAGCATTCTTGTTCCTATAAAAGAATATTCAAGACCATTTAGAAAGGGCTGAAAAATTGGGAGAAATATTGAGAAGCATTGAGCTTGTATTTGTTTCCAATCTAGGATATAGCACATGTATTTTCAGATTGTATTGAGATAGAATTGAAAGTTCTTTGATCTTTTGCATATTGTCATATTGTAGATTTCCTTGTTATATTGATTCAAGAACAGATTTCATCATACTTAATATAAGTTGTCTCAGATTTTAAGTCTCTTGTTTGTGTTTCCAGAGCTTTCACACTTGGAACTAACCATTCCTAATATTAGTCTGAAGATATATTGGTTGATTCTCAAAGCGCAACAGTTTTAAACACCAACATAAGGCAAAGATAAGTTCATGGGACAATTTAAAGAAGGAATTCCAAGCGGAATTCAGATTGCTCTGGGATGATAATGAAGTAGTTGCAAAACTATATAGCTCAAAGCAAGGAAAGAAAGAAACGATAAGAGCCTATAATCGAAGGCTTAAGGAATTGGTGGGGAGGATGGCAACCCAGCCAGCTGATGAACTAAAGAAAAGATGGTTCATAGAGGGATTAAATGCCTCGCTCTGGAGGAAAATGAAAATAGTACCGCCTACGTCATACACAAACATGTACGACAGAGCAATGGACTTGGAAAGTGAAGATAAGATGTCAAAGAAAAAGAAGAAATGTAAATCTTCATCTGAAAGCAACGAATCATCGGACGAGAGCAGCACCAGTGAGGATGAATCCGAAAAGAAGGTTCAAGCCCTCTAGAAGGACATGGAGAGGCTGATGAAAGAGTTTAAAACAATGAAGGGGTACACCGGGCATAGTGTCGAAGGAGAGATGTGGTGTACGTGCAAGGAAAGTGGCCACACGAAGGGGTCATACTCGAAGAAAGCATTTTGTGACATCTGCCAAGTGATGGGTCATTCCACTAAGGAATGCCCATGCAATATGAAGACAAGAAGCCAACAGGTGTTGTTCACACAGGAGCAACTATCTACCTCCGGGGCAGCGAACCCTAACCAACAAACAAATAACAATGCCTCATCCGACAGGTTTCGAAACAACCGGCGTGGAGGAAGAGGTAACGTTAACAAAAGCCGAATACAATACGATTTGAAGGGACGACCAATGATTCAGTGTCGGGCATGCAGCCAGTGGGGCCACTCCGCCTGGGACTGTACAAAAGGTGACACCACAAAAGTTGTGTCGATGGTGCGGCCTTGGAGATCACGAAGATACTAACTGTCTGAAGCCTGGTGTAAAATTGCTGAACATTGAAGAAGAAAGGGTAGTTGCTATCACTCGAAACCAAACAAATTAAGCATTGTATCTGGATCCCCGTACCGAAAAGCAGAGAGCCTGAGAGGCGAAGGAAGCAATAGAGAAAGCGATGAAGGCAGGGAAGGACACACACGAGGGAGTGGGCACTTCTGGGCGGACAGAGGCTGAAAACAATATACTACGACAAATGTTACAGATGGAGGTGCCTATCAAAATCTAGGAGCTCCTCTAGACCATATCTCAGTTGAAGATGACATTATTAAATGCTTGTCCATCACAATCCAACACCACGCAACAGACATTTGTTATGGGGGATTGGCAATAGACCCGATGCTCCTGGCGGTGAATAATGACCGATACCCGGCGGTCGTTGAAATGGGCGTTCTAGGAACAATTCTTACAGACACCATAGTTGATGGTGATTCAGGAGTGAATGTCCATCCAGAAGAAACATGGAAGAAACTAGGTAAGCCAACGCTATGGCCTCCAACCTTCAACCTGTTGGGTGTAGACTAGCACAAAATAAAACCGCTCGGGACACCCATGGCCCAGCAAGTTACCATCGGCATGCAACCCTTCATGCTAGACTTTGTGGTCATTCCACTCACAATTGGAAGAAGAACATCATCTCCATGGAAAGTGGTGCTAGAAAATTTGTCATTGAC
The DNA here is from genome assembly GCA_018584345.1 of Thuja plicata. Lineage (NCBI taxonomy): Eukaryota > Viridiplantae > Streptophyta > Pinopsida > Cupressales > Cupressaceae > Thuja > Thuja plicata. The sequence continues at coordinate 1,612,068 of MU226028.1, forward strand.
CTCCGTACGCAAATAGTAAGTGAAGAACTCACGTCATCTTCAGAATTTGAGTCCGACGGAGAGTATGGTGGAATGGATGAGGGGAGAAACCCAATGGAACCAAATGACAATAGCGTACTGGAACTTGAGCAGTGCTCGGAAGATGACACAAATTCAATGAACGGACTCTTCCATTGGCAAATGGAAGACTATGAAATCTTTCACAGTTACATTATGGGGGTGGAAGAGATAGGACAAGAGTCTGAAAAAGAAGTATTCCCACCAGAGTATGGGGAATACAAAGAAGGCCAGGCCCACGTGAGTGATAGTACAGCCCACAGATTTGGCACTGAAGGACCAAACAAGTATGAAGAACCGCCCTGGTAAGTTACCAACCTTGGGGATGAGCAAAACCCGCGCAACATATTCGTTGGCGATGACTGGAATCCCATACTGAAAGCTGCAGCATTTAAAATATTCACAGAGTATAAGGACGTGTTTGCCTAGAGCTACAAAGACCCTAAAGGTGTACCACCGGAGTTGTGTGCATTGTATACCACTGGTACCAGAAGCCGTACTTGTATGGAAAAGACCGTAGAAAATGAACAAGAATTATGTCGCCAAGATAGATGAAGAAATTCAACGCATGCTTGAGGCAGGGATTATCTTCAAGGTGCATATGAGTGACTGGGTATCACTCAGTAATATCATTGAAAAAGGAGGCAAACCAGATCAGAATTTGTGTGGACTTCAGATGCTTAAACGCCGCCACCATAAAGGATCTCTTCCCCATCCTATTTACAGACACAATACTCGAAGAAGTTGTCGGACATGAAATGTATTCCTTCATGGCCAGGTTTTCAGGATATAATCAGATTTCAATTGTAGAAGAAGATAAGTTGAAAACCACGTTCGTGGTGGAGGACGGGGTATATGCATATAACCGGATGCCCTTCGGTCTATGCAATGCATCGGCCACATTTCAGAGAATAATTCTCACATTTTTGATAAAATGTCATGGGGGAACTTTCGAGCTTTCCTTGATGATTGGTCTATCTTTAGTGGGCAGGACACACACTTGGCAGCGTTAGGATAATGTATGGAAAGGTGTTGGAAGGCATTGTTAGCACTCAACCCGAAGAAGTGCAGGTTTATGGTTCCACAGGGCAAGCTGTTATGTCACATCGTATGTAAGCCAGGATTGAAAACTGATTTGGACAAGGTCCGAGTGATAGTAGAAATGGAGGTCCCCAGGGACGTGATGGGAGTGAAGTCATTCTTAGGACACATTGGCTATTACAGACGATTCATGAAGAACTTCACGCAAGTCTCTTGTCCCCTTGACAGACTGACACAGAAGGGAGAACCATGTGTGGTGTACGGAACAGGAAGTGGGGTATGGAACAGGAAGTCGCATTTGGAGAACTGAAGACAAGACTAGTAGGAGCACCAATCCTCGCATATTCCAACTGGGATAAGGAATTCCAGGTACATGTGGATGCTTCTAACTTTGCAATCGGCGCAACTCTGGCACAAATTGGTGATCACGGCCTCGACCATCCCATCTATTTCGCCAGTAGACTATTGTCAAGAGCCGAGAAGAACTATAGCATGACGGAGCAGGAGGCCCTCAGAATGGTGTATGCGATGCAGAAGTTTTGACAGTATCTGTTGGCAAAACCATTCACATTCTACGTCGACCATCAGGCACTAATGTACCTTGTGAACATACCCATCAAGAATTCACCTTCACCATCATTGTGCGGCCCGGGAAGAGCCACGTCATTGCGGATCAACTCTCTCGAATCAAGTTGGGAGAGCCACCGGAAGGGGTTAATGATGATTTTCCAGGCACACACCTCTTTGACATTGCTATCCTTCCGAAATGGTACAAAAACATTGGCGAATATCTATCAACCTCACAATTTCCAAGGGAAATGTTGCCAGGTGAGCGGCGAAAGCTAGTACTGAGAAGCAGAACGTTCCAATTGATCAATGGACTTCTCTACAAGAGGGGCCCAGACCAAGTGTTGCGAAGGTTCGTTATGGAGGAAGAAGTGTAAAGTGTCTTGAGGGAAGCTCATTAGGGCCTTGCCAGAGGGCATATTGGACCAAACACGACGGCGAGGAAAGTACTCCTGGCTGGGCTATGGTGGCCCACATTGTATAATGACACCAGCGAATGGGTCATAAGCTGCGATACATGCCAACGAGTAGGGAAACCATTGAAAGGGGATTTCAAGCCCTTAAACCCCTCACATGCACAAGAACTTTTTGAGTGATGGGGATTGGATTTTATTGGACCCTTGAGAACAAGCAGAGCTCATCGGTGTCGATACATTGTGGTTGCCACCAAATACTTGACGAAGTGGGTGGAAGCACGGGCCCTGCCTGACAACTCGGCCTTGAGTACTGCCAAATTTATATATGAGCAGATCATCACAAGGTACGACATTCCCATTCAGTTGACTAGTGATAGAGGAGGACACTTAATCATATCATCCGACTTTTGACAACTGAATTTAAAATCTTCCATTCCCTGTCTAGTCCATATTACCCTCGGGCCAATGGCCAAGCGGAGGCAACAAATAAGATTCTGGTGTCAGTCATCTACAAGTCTTGCGGGGTGGAGCATGAGGACTGGGAAGAGAAATTGCCTTCCGTGTTGTGGGCCTAAAGAACAACGTACAAGGTGACAACCGAGGAAACGCCCTTTCAATTAATGTATGGACAAGAAGTCGTGGTGCCGACGGAGTTTATGGTTCCAAGCCTAAGAATTGCGATAGAAAATAGGCTCAGGGATATGGAGAGTCTGCGTGAGAGACTACAACTTGAATAAATTGGACGAACGACGCATGATGGCGCAGTGGGCCACAAAGGTCGCACAGACAAGACATAAAGCATGGCATGACAAACATTTGAAGCACGTTCGGTTCACTCCAAGACAATTGGTTTTGAAGTATAATGGGCGCAACGAGATTAAACCAGGAAAGTTTAAAGTGAAGTGGCTAGGTCCGTATCGAGTCCGACAAGTTGGCGAAAATGGGGCAATCAAGTTGTCAACGCTTGACGGCTAGGAGATCTCGGACGCAGTCAATGGGTCAAAGTTGAAAATCTATCATGAACTGTGAGAAGGTGTCGGGAAACCCAGTCAGTGAAACAATAAGTCAAAAAAAACAATTAAAATTAAAAAAAAGAAACAGGCCTGGCCGTATGGTGTCCACCGTAGGTGGGACCACCGAACAGTAGAACCACTCGACGGTGGTAACACCGTCGGTGGACCACCCACGAATAAGACAACTGCGGGGAAGTGCCCCGCGCGACACTTAAAGCCGCGGTCTCCATTCGGAGGTAAGGAAAAACGCAACCTCCGCGTAGGTGAAAGAAATTGCGAGCGGAGAAGAAAAGAAGTGAGCGTAGAGAGAAGCAGGAGAAGAGGGATGAGTAGAAGCATACAATAGGGTTGTAATATTTTTTTTACCACTGACAGTTATTGGTTGACTGTTATTGACGAAGTACACCACAAATACATAAAAGGACAAGAAAAGAAAAACCATTATGGAATCGACAGGGAAACAGAAGTGGAAAGCTCAATTGGAGGAGAATTTGCACCAGGAAAAGAAGGTCAAGGTTTTACTCTTAGGAGTCCAGGTTGCAGGGAAAATGGAGACTATCTCAAAAAGAAAGAAAAAGATAACGCCTAAGGCCAAGGCTGCACAGAAGCAACAAGTTACACACGAGACCATGGCATTTAAAGGGCTCAACGGGTTAGAATGCAGAAAATGGTGGCAAGAAACCGTGGAGACAGATGGAGAGAAGAAGTTTTTACGAAATGCGGGAGTCCATTAGGCGATTCAAATGCCCCTTTTCCCTATCAAAATTTTTGAGCCTAGGCTACGGGTGATGGTAAACGCATTTGATAGGCAATCGAGGAAGAGTACATTCGAGTACAGGAAGCATGTAGTGACAGTTTCTTTTGCGCCAGCCGACTTCACTAGAGTCTTCGACATTCCTGGGAAGAACGGACGCAAGGTTGACGTGAGAAAGCACAAGATGACAGTAGAGTAGAAGGAGTTCTAGATAAAACGGATTTCCCGGGACCTCACTCGAACTGAGTTAGGTTCTATCGTACAGGCAACAAAGGGCAGACATCCGGAAGGATTTTGTCGCCGAGGGTCCATGGCGGTGTATACTGGACATAATAAAGAGCCGACTTACTGGAGCAAGTAGGGCATCAGACATTGCCTTGCCACAGATGGTCTGCATGAACGGAGTGGTGTATGATTGGGCCACTGTGCTTGCCAACAGGATGTTCGAGTTTATGACCCTGCAACACCGCACATTCTATATGCTGCACCACACCATTATCCTATTCTTGGAGGCCGCATTGTGATAGATACCTCCAGATCAATTGGAACTGGTACCTCAGGGCAAACTTGCAGCAGGCAAGCTTTTCTACTGGCGGTATTTGGACACAGGTGGAACAACAGCGGGACAAAAGAGGCAAAGGCATGTTGCAGCAGAGTCCGAACCCGAGGATGTTGATAGTGGCAGGGAGGCTACGACAAAACCTTCTAGTAGCGACTTAGCAGGAGAGGATAGTGACTCAGTAGAGGAAGAGGCTGTAGTTCGGTTTGCCCAACCTCTCCTATCACCCTCGACACAGTTCACTCTCATGCAGGTGGCAACTGTAGGAGCCATTACACCTTCGATAGTGCCAGAGAGCACCCTCGGGATGTCTAAGATGCCTCAGATGGTAGGAGGCGAAGTGACTGCCGTGGTTGAGGACATTCCCGCGAGGGAATGTAAGGAGTTCGAGGAGCAGGTACGACTGGAGGTGATTGGGTTGGATGTCATGGTAACCATTGATGCTGCACTATTGGTTGATTCGATGGGAGACAATATGGGTGTTAGTTTGCATTCCGCACCACTGAGTCGGAAATGTCTACCAGTGATGGGTCATGCAAGCGCTTGCCTGGCGCAGCAGTTCCTTGCACTTGTGGCACGGTGACCTTCCATTCAGTCCCCCATGAGAGAGGATCTCCATTCTGATGAGAGGGTGTTGGCTAGTACAACACAGGGAGAGGTAGCATCACCCGAATTGGATAGTGCAGACGATGGAGAGCAGAGTACACCTGCAGTGGCGCTAGATGCAGTGAAGGGAGGATGCCCTTCAGTAAGGGTAGAGGCCATGGTACAGACAAACGAGGAATGTAATGAGCCTAACTTGGCCTCATTCTTAAAGCATCAAATTTTAATCAATTTCTACGCAAATCATATGATTAACATTTTATCAAACAGTTGGCAGGCAATCCGATACTGGCTTGACCTGGCTTCTAGAAAATTTGAATTGCTTGTTTGATATTATAATTTTCCTCCTTGGACTTGCAAATGGGTTTGGAACGCCAATATATATAATTTCTCCCTTATCTTAATATTCACAACTTCTTTATACATGTAAAGCATTACAAGTTTAATAACATACTTCACTGTTTCAGAATTCTGGAAATAAGACTTAATTGCCAAGATCACATCTTCTTTCACGCGTTTAACAACTATTACAACATGAAATAAATCCACGCCTCATATATTGCTTTTATTATTCATTACTAGTAAACTACTTAAATAAGAACCTGTAAATTTGCTGACTACTGCTGTTGGCTCACGCGGCAGAGTGGAGTGTGAGCAAGCCTCCACTTCTCATGTGAGTTGCACAACAGTGCTGCCACCTCCCACGCGAGAGTTCTATACTCTCCTGTTGAATGCTACAGACTCCACGCAAGCTGGAGTAGGTTGTGCCTAGTGGAAAGCTCACGCGGCTATACTATGGCTGTCAATCGCCATGCGTCATTACCTCCATCCACGGCTATGTTGGGATGTCACGTGATGCATATAGGCCCACGTCTTTATCCTCACAGTGCTGATGTTAATGAATGCGGCCAGCCATATTAAACACAGTTCCCATACATCCAATCTGAATCGAAAGTGCTGGAAGACTTGCTCAAATTCACAATTCGATAAGCCTTAATTCTTCAAACCCTTAACCAAGGTCGTTTCTAGCATTTAATTCAGATGCCTCAGATCATATCATGAAATTCCAGAATTAAATTCGCACCCTCAGTGTGCATAAACAAATTCAGAAGTATTTATTTCAAGCCACAGGTAGATAGTAGGAAAGAAGAATGAAATCGATTATACAACAACAATCGATTTGAAGATTAGCTCAAGAAGAATCAGTCTTCGAGAAACTAATTTGACCCTTCAGCTGGGGCACAGATTAGTAGGAACAATTCCCAAGAACAAATTCAATAATCAATATTCGATAGATGATGAATGAATGCCTTGCCTATTGCTTTTATAATTAAAAAGTGTCTTCTCTCACACACTTTTCACTTGAAGCACTTTTATACCTAGGCACATATTGAGTAATATAATTTATTAACTCATTTGGCTCTAAAAATGACCTTTTCATCAATATCATGAAATTATGACATGTGAGGTCCCTGTTTCTTGTGCCCAAGATTTAAAACTTTTCATCCCGGTTCCGACGAGCTATAACACTAAGGTGCCCAACATATAATACCAACAATAATGGCAACCTTAGCGTATTTAATCAAATAATAATAATAATTCACCCGTCTTGCGAAAACCACTGAAGAAGCATCAGAATCAAAATCTGTTTGCACTGGAGTGATTCCGATGATAAAAGATGATGAACGAACCTGAGTGACTAAAAATAGACGCTCTCTCCAAGATTCTTGGAACCCAAACTGGAAGCCAAAAATGAAAATCGAGAGCATCATTCAACTCTTCTAACTCATCTGAGCTCATCGGAACTGTCCTCTGACTTAATATAAATAGTAAGTTCACACCAATGACCGTCTAAACCCCTCGCCAGACCACGAGGATCGCAATAATGACCTGGCACCATCATTTCAATGACCTGCTGAAAAATGGGGGCATTACAGTCCACCCTCCCCAAGATTGCTTGTCCCCAAGCAATAACCGGAACAAGGAACATCACAATCCACCTGGATCCCACAGAAAGAAGTATACCCTGCTACTGACATAAATTGTAGGTTCCTGTAGCATCACCCAAAATGCAAATCGGATAACTCTGTAGAGAGACCCCAAAAAACCGCTCACCCAAACTCCTATATTGAATCTGCCTCTGCTCGGATCCCGAAAGAAGTGTACTTCAGGACCATCAAAAACCAAGATGTATGGGAGACTCGGATCCCCGATATACTGAACTCCCCCAGCACACCCAACAAATCTGTACTGAGTGTGTAGATCCTCTTCACAACATTGATGACTACCTCTGTACCAAACTGTCCCCGGGCCTGGATATCCGCCCATTGTATAATCTCTATAGTCACAGTAACTTTCCAAGTCTCCTGCTACTAACTTGCAGCCAAGACTTCCATCAACTGCTGATGGCGAGAGCCCATCCCATAACGGATGATAAGGACTAGGAGCCAATCCACATCTATGTGCCATCAACTCGTCAACATGAGGATCGAAGGAAAAATAATTAGCACTCCTCACCATGTAATGACGATAAAAGGCTCCGCTCTCTGTCAAGGGCTCATCATTCCCTAGTCGTGAACCCAAAGATGGCTCCAAGCTCGAACTTTGTAAAATAGGTTGGACAAGATCGTGGGTGACCCTCTCAACAAACCCAACCTCAAACTCTCTGTGAGGGAGCATCATAGTCAAAGTACCTACAATCTCTCTCACCAAACGCCGGATCGCGCCTGTACCCTGGATGAGAACATCCTCAGAAGCTTGGTAAGATCCCTCACGAATTTCTGAACTCTCAAGAAGGTGATCCAAAAATGACTTCGGGCAGTAACGTCTATAGGAGGTTGCATCCAACTGCTCCCCTCGGAACCATAACTGGTCATCGTGTGACTGTGACGTAGCCAACTGCCTATCATCACCAACTATGCGCTCACCAATAACCGACTCAGGTGATACCATGCCTCCCCGCTGAGCAATCAAAGGAGTAGTGTCATGAACAGGAACACTAAATGCTGACTGGTCCACTGCACTGCCTGCAACGTCCTGTACTGTATCACCTGACGTACTACTACCAACTGGAATATCCATCCCAAGGTCCGAAACTCTACAACCCTCTACTGCAGTGTCTAACTCAACTGCACAAAAATCCGATGGAAGTGAACCTGTACCTCCAACGCTGAAATCAAGAGGGGATGTATCCTCAACACCATCACATCCCATAGCCCCAACTGTGGACATCATCAGATCACTAGACACCACAATATGTAACTGTACAGGATCGGGTGCCGGTGTAGACTGAAGCTGCTCCAGTTCCACAGTCACCTCTGCTAACTGAGCCTGAGACTCCTGGAGAGCCAAGTGAGTGCTCTCTAAAACCTCTGAAGTCGTCGTGAACTCCTGAGTAAGCTCACTCACCTCATCCTCTCTATCCAAGAGTGCCTCATAAGCTATACTTCCCCACTCTACAAGGTGCTCACGATCGGCTACCAACTGAAGGTAATCTCGTCTCAGAATCCTGACAGCCTCCCATAAGGAATGAATCTCTGCAAGGGCCAGGTAACAACCACCAAGCTCGTCCTCCATAGGAGAACCCCATCCATGAACAGCTAGCAGTTGCCGAGCAGCATCAAAATGTTCAACTGTGGTAACAATATCGCTCTCGATAACTCTCAACTGACTAGTCACATGATGACTATGAATGGTAGGTCCTCTATGCAACACCTCTGGCATGCTGTCCATATTGCAAATAGACGTGGCATCCAAGGTACTCCTCTCAATAACACTATCTCCTGGTGAACTGTCAGCTGAGCTTTGTGAACTGATAGCTGAGCTCACGTCCTCCGACGGAGTATCAGCATCTGACACGTCTTCGTCGAACTCCTCTGTACATGAAGAAGCTGCTATAGAATCTATCTCCTCAACAATCTTAGCTGCCTCATCCTCTGTAACCTCTGGGTAATCTAGATCCTGGGACCGATCTGTACTCTCCAGTAACTCGGGGTCCCCTCCCAGGGTCTGCTGCAGACATGGCTCACTACTGGTGGAGTCATCCTCAGGAGTCATATAAGAGGTATCTGAAGCAACCCCAGATGCTAGCAACAGTTCTACTTCTTCAGGTGTCCCTGAAGGAACCTTAGCTGACTCTGAATTAACCCCTGAATCTGGGTCATGCTGGCATGAGTCCGTATCTACTGTCTCGAACTCACTACTAGCATTATCACATGTGGCCTCCATACTCACATCCCTCATACAAGAGGAAACTGGCATCTCCTGTACCAACCCCATCATGTGACTGCTGCTATCCCGATCTGTACAATCTGTCTCCATTCCTTCAAGGCAATCCTCAAAGGTGGTATCCTCTTGGAAAATTGAACCAGAGTCACTGTCTGACTCGATAATACAATCTGGTGTGGTACTGACATCCACTGCAGTCGTCATCTCCTACTGTATCACAACGTCATCCACACTACAACCAGATAGGTCCTGGCTCTCGCCTACCCTATCTGAGAGGTGTGCTGCCTCTCGCTCCGGTGCTACACTACGACAGTTGATATATACATCTCCGATAACAAGTCCATCCTCAAGAACAACTGGACCATCAAAGGCAACTACTACATCAACTGTATCTGCACTAACTGTAGCAACCACTCGGAAAGCCTCAACCGGTTGAAGCTCGGTACTGCAATCTACTACTGGTGCTGGCACGTCCATCTGACTATCATCAGATACAAGAGTAGGTGTCGTACTATATACTGGTGGGTCTACATATCGGACACTCGTCGGGGAAAGCTCAAGCTTCCTACCCTGCAATCTCAATGACGGCCTACGAAAAGCAGAAACCATGTACCTAGCTGCCCTATCCACTGCCTCTGGATCCGACAGACTGTCTGCCAGCCTCTGCTGATGAAGTCTAAGTCTCTCCATGAATGTATCTATCCTATCATTACTCCGTGTACTGTTGCGCCGGCTCTCGGAGCTAAGCCGCCTGTATCTATCCATCTCAGGAGTGCTGATCACTCTAAATATAATAGCAAATCTGCATTCATGTATATCCTCCTACCCCACAGGATGACAAGAAAATGGCTCTGATACCACTGTGATGAGCCTAACTTGGCCTCATTCTTTAAGCATCAAATTTTAATCAATTTCTATGCAAATCATATGATTAACATTTTATCAAACAGTTGGCAGGCAATCCAATATTGGCTTGACCTGGCTTTTAGAAAATTTGAATTGCTTGTTTGATATTATAATTTTCCTCCTTGGACTTGCAAATGGGTTTGGAACGCCAATATATATAATTTCTCCCTTATCTTAATATTCACAACTTCTTTATACATGTAAAGCATTACAAGTTTAATAACATACTTCACTGTTTCAAAATTTTGGAAATAAGACTTAATTGCCAAGATCACATCTTCTTTCATGCGTTTAACAACTATTACAACATGAAATAAATCCATGCCTCATATATTGCTTTTATTATTCATTACTAGTAAACTACTTAAATAAGAACTTGTAAATTTACTGACTGCTGCTGTTGGCTTACGCGGCAGATTGGAGTGTGAGCAAGCCTCCACTTCTCATGTGAGTTGCACAGCAGTGCTGCCACCTCCCACGCGAGAGTTCTATACTCTCCTGTTGAATGCTGCAGACTCCACGCAAGCTGGAGTAGGTCGTGCCTAGTGGAAAGCTCACGCGGCTATACTATGGCTGTCAATCGCCATGTGTCATTACCTCCACCCACGGCTATGCTGGGATGTCACGTGATGCATATAGGCCCACGTCTTTAGCCTCACAGTGCTGACGTTAATGAATGCGGCCAGCCATATTAAACACAGTTCCCAT
>MU226028.1:1623356-1635696 GCA_018584345.1 Thuja plicata
CTAGGCACATATTGAGTAATATAATTTATTAACTCATTTGGCTCCAAAAATGACCTTTTCATCAATATCATGAAATTATGACACGCGAGGTCCCTGTTTCTTGTGCCCAAGATTTAAAACTCTTCATCCTGGTTCCGATGAGCTATAACACTAAGGTGTCCAACATATAATACCAACAATAATGGCAACCTTAGCAAATTTAATCAGATAATAATAATAATTCTCCCGTCTTGCGAAAACCACTGAAGAAGCATCATAATCAAAATCTATTTGCATTGGAGTGATCCTGATGATAAAAGATGATGAATGAACCTGACTGGGTGACTTACTAAAAATAGACGCTCTCTCCAAGATTCTTGGAGCCCAAACCGAAAGCCAGAAATGAAAACCGAGAGCATCATTCAACTCCTCTACCTCATCTGAGCTCATCGGAACTGTCCCTTGACTTACTATAAATAGTAAGTTCACACCAATGACCCTCTAAACCCCTCGCCAGACCACGAGGATCGCAATAATGACCTGGCACCATCATTTCAATGACCTGCTGAAAAATGGGGACATTACAAGGAAGAACCAGCAACTGATATGATGGACGACGAGTTAGCAACATATCTTGACTCTCTTACCGATGTGGTTGATAGAGGTAGGCGGCTTGTGCAGACTGTGTTTGAGGCACGACGTGCGAAGGAGGTTAGAGACGAGGCTCGAGTAGCAGCGGAGAGATCTTGGGAGGAGATAGCTACCCAACTAGCCACTCAGCAGATCGCTTGGGCAGCGGAGTGTGCAAACTTATGGCGCAGTTAGAGGCAGTCACAAAGGGTAAGAGTGTAGTTGAGACACAGTTGGCAGAGGTCACGGAGGAGAAGACTGTCATTGAGACGCAGTTAGCTAAAGCCCAGGAGGTATGTAGTCAAAAGAAGGTTGAACTACAAGATGTTAACCTAATGCTAAAGGAAGCAGTCGAGGCAAACTCTCAAGTACAGGCAGATCTGGACATCTGAACTCAGCAAGTGTACCAGTTGCGGCGGAAATTGAACCTTTATGCATCCCAACTGTCAGTACTAGGGATGCCCCCTTCCGTTTCATCTTAGCTTGTTTTCTTTATGTTATGTATTGGACATTATCCATTTTGTGTTCGTTGTCAGGAGATGACTTTCTTTTTTGGGGGATGATGTTGTCCGTTATAATTGTAAAGTCATCGGGAATAATTAGTTATGTAGTAAGTTGTGTCCGTTACTGAAAGAAGTTAGAACACGACGGTTGAGTCGTGACCCTTCAGATACTATATGTACATTCTCTTGTACGAGAAATGGATATCAGGATTGGAACTCTGGGAATATTGTCATATGATGTACTTACATGATTATGAATGAAATGAGCAGTACTGTTTCTGAAACATTGTGTTATATTCTTTACTTTCCTAGTATGCATTAACCTGTTTACCCGTGACGGTAAACAGATTTGATGTCTGCATCATCATCCAGGACCTATCTTAGATGGCAGCGTGACTTGCTGTGATGTTGGGATGAGTGATGCAGGCTCCTTTTAATCAATACGGAATTTATGCCAAATGATAAGTAACCAGCCTGCTCTTGTAATTATGGTGGGTAAATACTTTGTGAACTATCATAATCGGGAAATTCCTAACCCTTTGCATTGATAGGAACCTCAAACAATTTCAGAGTTTATGAAAGTATTGAAAAGGGACATTACAATATATTTTCATTTATTCTTTCTTCTACTAGAAACAATGAATTTTCAATTTAATATTGTACATTGGTCAAAATCTAAAGTTAATGTTTGTTGCATGTCAGCACTTAATCTGTGCTGGTAAATATAATTGTGAGGGAGTATTTTTGATGTCTTTTTATAGTTCTAACTTCTTTCATCTAAAATTTCCTTTTTTACAAGTGAAATTGTATATCTTTGCAAATAGATATGCCACCAAAAACTACATGGATCTATTGTATTGATGTTCATTAGAATTCAAAGAAAATATATTATTTACAGATGCAATGCCACTGTCTCATCTGCTTTGATAAGATATTTTTCATGCTTCTTGGGAAATTTGAAAATTGTTTCCAGCAAAGTGAATAGGAAACACCAGGGAGAATGAACATGGAAGAGGCTGAATGAGGTTAATGGGGGCACTTTGGAAGAAACACCATACGCATCTGAGGATGGGAAAAACATACAAAATCTTAGATACAGCTGAAATAAAGTGGTAGTGACTCAGATGAGCAAAGTGAGCATGATTGCCCTAGCTCCTCCAGGTCTGTAAGCTGTTTGCTTTTTGACAAAATGATGACTCCTGAAATTTCAGGTCTGAATTGTTTCTGGTTGATGTTTTGTTCCTATATATTCACTTTAATTTTCTGTGGACTTTTTGTCCTGGTTTTTGGTCTTTAGGTTTTCTTGGGTGACATTTTTGACTTGAAAACTTGAGGCTTCAACATTACAATTTTCTCACATTTAAATTGCATATGTATATTTTCTAATTCCAGGCTGCAGGTCCATACGGCCTCAAGTATGTGAAAATTGCTTAAAGTTAAGAACACAAACAAACTAATAGGTATACACCAATGGTTTGATATTTTCCCTTAGCTACATTTGTGTGACTAGTAGTTAAAGCTAGCATGGTAGTTCTGTCTGCTTCCATAAATGGCAGCTCTAACTATATATAGGGTAGGATAAGATTTGTAGTTAGCAGGTGTCAAACTGAGTGCATATGAAAATTTGTAGTGAGACGATATTAACAGTTGAGTTATCATTTTTGGACTAGAACATAACACAGTTCGCTACAATAACTAATTTGAGTTTCTGGTTCAAATATGTGTTCACAGGATTTATATTTATAAACCACTTGTTATCACTCTTTGCTTATAAATTTATAGGGTCCAAAGTTTTCGTTCATATTTTAATATAAGGAACTTTAGAGGATCAGGGAAGATGTAATTCATGCACCTTTCATCAATTATCAAGTTGAGATCATTATGTTATTGCTTTTGGGTTCTTACCATTTCCTATACATTGTTATTACCTTTTGTTGGGTCTTCACCAATACTGCTTTGTATTGATTGTTGTGGGGAGGATGCTGAGATCATGATCATTTGTAAGTTTTTCTATACCAAGGACATCTGTTTTAATTGTGTTATTATTTTGTGATATGCCAATGCAAGGTGTTGAACATCACATGAAGTTGTGAAGAGTTAACAGAACTAACAGCCTTTGTAAAGTTTTAAAGTATTTTATAATATGATGTAATTGGAGGAGACTAGTGAGTGTTTGACAAGTACTAGTTTTTCTGGTTTTGTCTGATACCTATAACTTTACATGCACAATTTTGCAACATGGAATTTTCTGTAGTTTAAAGTAATTATCTTCTTCTAGACGACATTATCACTCCGTTTATGTTTATTATTGGTAGATTATAACATTCTAAGAAAATAACAAGTCATTCTTGTCAGACATAAAGGTAAACTGCCTTTTCTTATGCAGGATTGAGATTGCCAGAACTGGAAGGGCATATTAATTTCCTGGATGTTTCTTTCAACTACCCTGCAAGGCCTGTGGTAAGACTATTTTTACTTTTTCATCTACATGCAACAAAGTAAATCTAGTCCTTTGGATAATAGCATTCTTTCATACTTGTTTGGAACCTTAAACCAAAAGTAATAGGAGTTCTTCAAAGTGCTTGTGTCATTGTTAACTGTGCCAAGAAGTGCATTTTACACCCCACATCAACTTGGGCTTTAAGTGCACGAGTGTGGGTAGTTGAGTGCATGGGGAATATGGAAAATGGCATTTTTATAAATATGTAACTCAAAACAATAATATAAAATAGACAAATATAACAGTGGCATCTGATGTCATAATTTTAACTTCTACAAGTTGGTAGGACATTGAAAGCTCAAAAAATTTAGGCAACTACAGGTCAATTCTCTCTGCTGGCTGCAGGAGCTAGCAAAATTCTATGACTAGCACAGATCCACCTGAACATAGATCCAATATGCACTTAGGAGTATCAAAAGCATAGGAAGGGACAGCAAGATATAAGCATAGGAAGTTCTGAGCATGTAGATCAAGACCTTGAGTCTTTTGGATACCTGTCAGTGCATATTATATCTATGTCGAGGTAGAACTGTTGCTGCATAATCTTGCAGTTTTGGATTTCTAGTTTGTAACCTATTCTTGTTCAAAATAAAGGAAACTTTTGTAAGTAAAAACAAAAGAAAATTTAATGGATTATATATGAAATAGCCAAATAGAACCATTTAGGGGTTTTCTCTTGACAAAAGCAAGGATGTTCATTATCAATCTATACTGCTACAATATTTTGATTTTTGATTTCTTTTCTATAACCGCTTACTCTTGATAAATTTATAATTGGAGTTATAGAAAAGAAATCAAGAATTGAATTGTTTGAACTTTATTGTACCCATATGAAGTTTTTATACCAGGTCAAGTTCAAAACTAACATCAATTGTTTTCCCAATGACGAGTCATGTTTTAGATCTTGTCTATTTTTCTTTGTCTTGTCACCATTCATTCTTTTCTAATCATTGTAGGATTGTGGAATAGAGACTCATGAAGACATTTGGCATGGAAAAAGAAAGAAATGGTTAATGGAGAAATTTTATAAGACTAAGATCAAGAATGTATAAAAAACTCCTATGTGTGGTGCTAAAAGCTGTCATGCCCCTGCCAATCTAAAAGAAGTCACAGGTTTATGAATTATCACTGCCCTTACAAATGCAAATCACAGACCTTATAAATAAGCCCAGACAAGGTAGTTAATAAAGGGCCGACCAGGATTAAATAGATTAATTTCTAGCAAAGGGTTGTCTAAGAATATTGCCACATGATAAGGCCGACCAAGGATATTAGCAATGCCTCATAAAAAGGGCTGACCCAGTAATTAGTTACCAGCGATTAGTTAGGATTAACAAAAAGCACTGTATGAAGAGTTGTATCCCTTGCTAGTTGAAGAGTTGACTCCCAACATTGAAAGATATGAAGGGACAGCATTTAATTTGAGAAAAAGGAATCAAATGATCAAGAAAATAAATAAGAGAAGAATTAAGGAACAGAAGTGAGTAAGAGCAGAAAAATAATTGTATCATAGCAGCAATTAGATCAATCTATGAATATAAGAGAATTACATGCATACTTATATGTCCATGCTATAGTAATATTGGAAGCGATTAATGATCTTCGTAAGTAATCTAAATGTTTCTATTTATTATATGTGATAAGGGATATTTTTAAAAATCTATTTCGAATTTAGAGAAACGAATTGCAACTAGGAAGGACAGCCAGCCTTCTGAGTTCACAAGACCCAAGCCACCTCAAGATGAATGGTATGCTCACGGGCCAAGGGGCTTCATATGCACTTGGGCTTGAGGTCCTATCAAGTACACCACCCTGAGATAAATGCTATGCTTGTGGGCCAAGGGGCTTAGTGTGCCCTTGGGCTTGAGATCCTATCAAGTACACCACCCTGAGATAAATGCTATGCTTGTGGGCTAAGGGGCTTAGTGTGCCCTTGGGCTTGAGATCTCATCAAGTATGCCTCCCCGAGATAGGTACTTGTGGGCTAGGGCCTTAGTGTTCCCTTGGGCTTGAACAAGGAGGATGGCCAACATCCATGGTGAATTGAGGGATGGAAGGGAAACCCACCTTCCATGCTCTTGTAGTACAAGGGCAACCAACCTTGAGACTTCGTTTTGCAAGTGTATCAACAAATTCCTAAGGAGGGTTTTATGAAAATCCACTTTGGAATGGCTAATGCCTTAATCAGTTCTTAATATGAAAATGTTATATGATTTTTTTAATATATACTAACGATTAGACAAATTATATGTTGACTTGATTTATGATTCAATGTCAATGTCCAAGTGGCTAATATTGTGTATAAGACATAAACTAGGATTAGTCTTGTCAAAAGGATTTTCAATTGGTAAATTTATACTCTTACCTATATTACATTTCTTGTTGTTAGCTAGTGTAGACGCCTAAAAACGTCCTTAGTCACTTACCCATTAATTAAATTAATGTCCCCTATAACACTAGTTAATTTTAATTAATTAATTATACTTGTTATATTCGTCTATCTATTTAGTTAAATGGGTTCATTCGCGTAAAGTATTTAAATACTCGCCCTTAATATATTAAATCCTATTTAATATATGTTTCTCCATGAAATAAATTTTTAATTTATTTATTCCTCCCACCTATCTTATTTCTTCTAAACCTTGGTTAATTTAAATTTAATTTAAACTAATCCTAAACCTAGCCTAGATTCATAATCTATACCAATCACTATCCCCCTTAAGCCTACTCCTCTGATATTAATTAACCTAGTTTTGTAATTCCTACACCAATTAGCCTCCTAATAGTGCTCACACATGTGTGAGCACCCCTTCTATGGGAGTTGTCCATTCCCTTTGCCCAAAATGGCCCAAGCTATTTCTCTTACATCTTGTCTCCCCTTTCCTCTTTGAAAGATGCTCACATGTGACTCACTTTGGGCCTCCTACCCTCTTACACTTGTCATTAAGCCATCACTTTCAAGAGTTGCTCACACGTGGGAACAACTGTCCCTCTTGCATGGCCACCCCTTTATCTCATGTGGCTCCTATGTGGATGCCACATAAGACCCACCTCATTCAAGCCCCTCAAAAATCTAATTTAGTGCTCCTAGTTGCTTAATTAGGATTTCAATTTGGAATAAATCGTGTCTTGCGTGTTTGGAGATACTTGTCAAGGTTCTTGTTTTGTTTAGTATAGGTTAGAACCCATTAAATTATGTGACGCAAAGGATACAATATAGCCGTATCCTCTACCCTCGCCTTCGCGAAACTTGGGTGAAGATAAAGCTTATCTTATCCTTGCTTCTAGAGATGCCTGTCTAGAGGGAGCGCTTCCTCTTTAGAGGACGACCTCAAACCGGTAAATACCCCAGTTGGTATATAAATAAGACATTGAACAAAGACTTATCTTATCCTGCCAAGCTCGGGCGTTGTGTGTGGATGATAGTTCGGATCGGGTGAATAGTGCCTAAGGAGTCGACGTGGTCCACTAGAGACTTAAGTGTCACATGCGTACGAACCGATTGGGGGGACGCCATAGATCTTACTAAAAGATGTTAATTAGTAGCCTACCCGGTTCACCTCCGAACAATGATTTATTATAGTGCAAGGGGAGGGAAGAATCTCTCCCCAAGATTCCCATCATGTGTCCTAGGGTATTGTGTTGCGAAAGAGATCTTTGTAGCACGACAACAATACCTGACAAAAGGCAAAAACACGGGCGCCCTCTCCAGGGTGACATTGCTGTGTGAGCTGATGGACTACCAAGAAATGGGCATATAATATTTCATCTGAAGCCGATTCCCTAAGGTAGAAAGTGCTTGAACTGACTTCGTTGTTTTCACCAAGTAAAAACATAAATGACTTGTAAAATCCGTTTTGAACATACACAAGCAAAGTTTCAAAGTTAGACCAGCTTATCAAAATCACAAAGTGCTTGTCTCCTGCAAGGTTGCTTTGCCCCTTGCAGGACTATTTTTAGACACCTGTTTGCAAAGTGAATGTTCCAAATTTGAGTCAAGGTATACTTAGCATAGTCAATGCCTTTGATGAATGTTGAATTGAGTTCTTGCCATTGAACCAAATTCGAACAAACCAGTCAAACAAACAATCATTTGATCCAAATTGGTTCTCTATAGCCCCAAATTGCAATCTTTCCATGTTAGATTTCAGAAAGCACAAGAAAGTGAAAGTCCAATTACCCATTGCCTTAGAGAGAAGAAACAATTGATAGAACCATTTGGCAAAAACAACGTGTCATGAAAGCAACCCAAGTTTGTGCCCAACAAACTGAGAGATATGACATGGTATTCAACAACAAAGTCGCTAACCTCATTGCCAAATTCCAAGTGAACCAAAATTTCATTGCACCTGCTAGAGAAACCTACAACGGGGAGAACTAGACCTTTTCCATCACTTCGTCAATTTCCCATCATTCTAGTCTTTCACACATCTCCAAATCTTCCCACTTTTGACTTGGGAGCACCATCATCCATTTGGACTTAAACCTTGTTGTCTTACATCCAAATCAAAGAACAATCCAATCCAATCCAATCAAATTCTTCATACCATCATCAAGATCCCATCAATCTTTAGGTTGAAGACTTTATCAAAGTGTCATTGAGATCCTTATCCATAGCAATCCTAATTGAATTGCATCATTAAGAATGTTGTCTGTCTTGAGTGACTAATTCAATTAAATCAATATCCTATTTTGCTTGAGATCATTAGTCTATCTCCAAGTAGAAGAAAGATATCATCAAAACATACGAATCATTGCACTTAATAGGATCTCATTTCACTAATGCTATCCAAAACCTTCACCATTTTAAATCAAATCAAACTGAGGCTCTGCCCTCACAATCCAGTCATCAAATTCAACATCTCTGAGGCCCTGCCCTCACTATCAAACAAGTCCAAACATTCGCTCCTAGTTCTAAATTCACCCTTCATCCATCATCAAATCTTTCATTCAACCTGTTTCTAGACTTCATCTTTCATCCGTCATCAATTCGAAGATCACTATTGTATGGTTGTATTAACTCGATCACGAGCTAAAAACGTGAGGCACACTCAATCAAACTCTCGTGACGATGAGATGATTCCTTTTTCCGAGACATTCTCCCAAAGCACTGAGGTACAAGCTATAGACATTACCAATTACCTCGACAAATGAGAATTGGTAGATCAACCTGAAAGACCTGCTTAAGTGGATGACTTCCTTAAGGATCCATACAATTTAGAAATGGTTGAAAAGGCTATTAGTCAAAACAGGGTGGAAATCTTCATGAACCTTGTTAGGAATGGTGTCACAGTGCCCACAGATTTTGATGAAGCCTTGCTTTACAATAATGTGACAAGGGCTATTATCCATAGATTCCATACTGATGCTTCAACCCAAGCTACATCATCTCAAGACAAAGGAAAGTCTACTTCCAGTGGGCCTTCTACATCCACGGTAAATGCCAATGGCCGCACAAACCTTTCAAATGACACCAGAAGCCCTTCATTAAATCCTTAGTGTGATTCCTGCTTTGACCGCCCATGCTTAGTAATCTTACAACAACGAATGCATCTTCCGACATGGACACAAACATTTTGAACATCGGTCAAACATCCATCCCACTCATGCAAGGTCTTTCATCATCACACTTTACATTCCCATCATCTTCCATGAAGACATCCGCCCAACAAACATCTCAAGCATATCACTACACTCCTCCCATGTCAGGACTTTCATCTTCCACCTTTGCATCATCAAAACTCAGTGGAGGATAGTCTTTTGGGCCACAACTCACTCATCACAATGCTCCTGATCTAGCTCAACATGTCAATGAGCTCAAGAGCCTCATACATAGCATGCAAAATGGGGGAAAGGAGTTTTGTTTTGATGAAATGTCCCAACCCATTTGACAATTCAATCACCATGCAACCATTTCCCCCGAACTTTGAAATTCCTAAACTCAAAAAATACAAAGAGGAAATGTGTCCAGTTCAGCAACTTAACGAATTCTATGTTGCATGCCAAGAGGTCGCCTACAATGAGAATTATTTGAAGAGCCTCTTCACTAGGAGTCTTGGGGGCCCTGCTCTTCAGTGGTTCATGACCCTTCCTCATGGGTCTATATCTACTTTCTCTAATCTCGCAGAGAGGTTTGTTGCACAGTATTCCTACAACATCGAACATCAAGCATCATTAAGTGACCTGTGCAACACCAAGCAAAGGAATGGAGAAACCTTTGCTAATTTCCTACAAAGGTGGAGACACCTCGCAATTTGGATGCCTTGGAATATCCTAAGCAACACTTGACTGACATCTTCACTAGAAACTTGGTATCTAAGATGTCATTCCAAATAAAAATGGCTTCACCTGACACTTTTGAGTCCCTTGTTAAGAAAGGGAAGAAAATTGAGGATGGACTCTGCAAAAGGGTACCATTAAACATTAACCCCTTCTAATAATGACAAACCTAAGTTTTGGACCAAAAACAAAGGAGTTGTCAATGATGGAGTGATTGATGCCAAGCATGTTCAAAATGTCCAAGCATCCAACCAAGGCAATAATCGCAACAACAACAATCAAAACAATTCATCACAACAACAACAACCAAATCGCAATTAGTTCTACTTGTTTCCACACAACAATAACAATAACAACAATTCCAACACACGACAACGTTGAACATACACTTCTTTTGCAGAACCTCTCGACGTCATCTTTCGAAAGCTTGTCGATCTAAATCTGATGGTGTTTCCAAACACTAGATCATATGACGAGAATCAACCTAAGCCTGCTTGTTACAAAGATAATGAGTACTGTGACTATCATCACATCAAAGGTCATGGCACCAAGAAATGTATGAAATTGAAGAACTTTGTCCAAGACCTTATTGACAATGGAAAGATCGAAGTTGAAGGACAAACCTTGTCATCAACAAATGCTCAACTCAAGATTTACAACACTCTTTTTCCTAAGCATGATCAGAACAATGCCTCGTACTCGAAGGCCGTGCCATATGACTACTCTACTAACCACATCATGGGTTTCGACTTGTTGTGTGGCAATTTTGAGGAAAATAACATCTTCGACTTTGATTCCCTGTATGGTTGCATTGAAGAATTCGACAACCATGTATACACCCTCAAGCTTAAGGGTGTAGATTGGAATGCTACCATTCACAGAGCCAGAGTTACCGTCGAAGCTGCTGCTTCGCCAGCTGCTCCATCCACTTCCGCTAGACCAGCTTCACGATATGACCTTTTATCACAACTTGGAAAGACTCCCACACAGATATCCATTCTTGAGCTGCTCCGTACTTCACCTGTACACAAAGATATCCTTGAGCAAGTTCTTATTGAGTCACGACATCAATAAGGACCCTTTTTACATCATAATAAACCCCTACACATTGAGGCCCTCATCCATCATCATAAAGTAAAAAGGGTCCTTATTGATGTCGGATCTCATTTGAATTTTTGCGCCTTGAAAATAATAAGAGAGTTAGGACTCCCTAATGATCTTCTAGATGTCTCAAAGAGAATAACAATCAAGGCCTATGATGACAGAGAAAGAGAATCAAAGGGTTTGATCACATTCCCTCTTCAAGTTGGTCCGACATTGATTGAAATTACTTGTCAAGTCCTGGATCTTGACTTACCCTACAATATCCTCCTTGGGATAGCCATGGATACACACTATTTTAGGTGCACCTTCCACGTTCCATCAATGCTTGAAGTTCCCACATCAAGGTCGGGAAATCACCATCCTTGGAGATGCCGAGCCCTTCCAATATTGCAAATGATTGGAAGGAAAACAAACCTACTTCTGTCCATAGAATGAGTTTGTAAGACCCGCTGCTAAAGAGGAATCCATCGAACCCTCTATTGAGAAACTTTCCACTGAAGAAATTGACAAACCATCAACTAATGAGGCTCCTAAAGGAAAAGAGAAAGTCGTTGAGGAAAAGATCCCTAAATTTGAGAAGATAGTCAAGTTCACTGACCAAGGAAATGGGAGAATACAAGTTTGAGAATGCCTTCTGCATTGGCCGACTCCCTTTATCCCCAAAGTCCCATGGTAGACCTTCCCAACTCTTTCCTAAGAAGAATAAAGGTATTGTGGAATGCAAAAAGATGACTTTTGAACATTGGGGATCCCTTGGAAATGAACACATGGAATCAAATATCCTATCATGGCTTTATAAAGATGGAGAAGATAAACTTGTAAAAATACCTAAGAGAAAATATGTAAAGACCACTCCCATTGTTGAGAGTATTGTTGATGTGAGTTTTGTACCACTACATAACATATAGGATTTAAACACTTGATACAGGATATCAAACACTCAGCCCTCTCTTGAAAAGTTATTACTCATGAAGGACATGAGAAAACTCCAAGGTTCCTTACACCTGTGGATCCTAACTCAGTTATAATGATGTGATTTGCTGGTAATCACGTCGGCGGACTTACGTTGTTCATTCAAGGACATCGGATTCTTGCTATGATGATGATGGGACTTAGCTTTTCAATGTATATTCAACGGTTCTATCTCCTTAATTTATATCACTTCCAACTTCACTCATCAATCTCTCACTACTAAGCTACTCACTGCTTTACTACTAATCCTATGGAATGGAAAGATTAGCAAATGGACGGGGATCAAACCTAATGAAAGCTTGCCAGCGGCGCTACCTCCATAGATGCAATGATTCAAAGGGATACTCTTAGAATTTTCACACTAACATCTATC
>MU226028.1:1644194-1659241 GCA_018584345.1 Thuja plicata
AAGAATTCTCCAAAAACTACAAAAAATCAGAATATTACAAAAACACAAAACATTCAAACATCAACAAAATCAACGGTGAACGAGACTAGTGGATTCAGAGAGTTAGAACCATTGGGGTTCTTACATCTACTAGCCTCCCACTTAAACACCCTAAACTTATTGATTGGGACTAACAAGACTCATCATCGACATTAGATATATGCGATTCAGATGAGGCAGTATTAGCCCTCTTTGGCCTAAGAGATCTCGGAGACTACAAGCACGGAATCTGTTACAACGATCAAGCCTACTTCGGTAGCCAAGTCAACTCTCTTAGTTGCAAAAGTGAAAAACAAAGCAAAAATAAAAAAAGACAATAAAACATCCCCTGGTGAAAACCTTTCTAAGGCACCTTCGGATGAGGAAAAAGACAAAATAAAGGATGTGTCTTCTAGTGAAAACATTTCTGAGGCGCTAGAAGAGGTAGAAGTTGACTTGCCCTTCAGGTCCTTACCGCCAGAGAAATCGTCTATCCTTATGGAAGATACAATAGAAGTCAATCTTGGAACAACCGAGGAAGCTAAGATCACATTCATAGCCGCATCTCTCAGTGAGAAAGAGAAGAGATGACCAAATTTCTTTGTAAAGCACAAAAGAACTTTTCTTGGTCTTACAAAGACATGCCTGGGCTAAATCCTGATCTAGTCATACACCACCTTGCAGTAGATCCTAAAGTCAAACCTGTCAAACAAAAACTACGCAAGATGCATCTGCAGGTGGCATTATTAGTAAAAGCAGAGCTGCAGAAGATGTTGGATGCTGAATTCATTAGACCTATAGACTATCCTGAATGGGTCTCCAATATTGTACCAGTATGTAAAGTTGCTAGGGCCATCCGCATCTGTTTAGATTTCAGAGACTTAAACTTAGCATGTCCCAAGGATGATTTTCCACTACCTAACATAGACATCATAGTGGATTTGACGACAGGACATGAGATGTTATCACTTATGGATGGCTTTTCAAGATACAACTAGATCAAAATCGTGACAGAAGATCAACACAAGACAACATTCACCACAAATTGGGGTACATTCTGTTACCAAGTCACGCCCTTCAGCCTCAAGAATGTTGGAGCTACTTATCAACATGCTATGACCACTATCTTTCATGACCTCCTGCGTGATATCATGGAAGATTGTGGATAACATCTTAGGCAAATCGAAGACAAGAGAATCACACATTGCCGTCCTCACAACAATCTTTGACCGGTTAGAGAAATACAAGGTTCGGCTCAATTCTAAGATATGCGTCTTTGGAGTATAATCGAGGAAGTTGTTAGGCTACATTGTATTCCATAGGGGAATTGAGGTGGACTCAAAGAAAGTAAAAGCCATCCTAGAGATGCCACCTCCCACGACACTGAGATAACTTCGTAGCCTACAAGGGAGACTTCAGTTCAACTGCAGATTTGTGTCACAACTAGCAGATAAGGTTCATCCCTTTTCTCACCTATTGAGAAAAGATACCAAGTTCCAGTGGGATTGCTTATGTTACAAAGCCTTTGAAAAGCTCAAGCAGTACCTAGCTAATCCACTAGTGCTGGTCCTGCTTGTTCTAGGCCGACCTTTGATTCTATACATATCTGCACTACTATTGCACTAGGTGCTCTCCAAGCACAGCTAGACGACAATGCAAAAGAACGAGCGATCTACTACTTGAGTAGAACACTAGTCAGATATGAATTGAATTACACAGCGATTGATATAACATGCTTGGCCGTTGTCTTCTGTACGTAGAAACTTTGTCATTACATGCTTAATCATAAAACTCAACTTGTTGCAAAGATTGATCCACTGAAGTACCTGTTATCTAAAGCTGCTCTTACTGGCTGTGCTGCTAAGTGGGTTATGATCCTGAGTGAATTCGTCATCGTGTATGTAGACAGAAAAGCCATCAAAGGACAAGTGATCGCGAATCAGTTAGCAGAATATCATATTCCAAGAGATCATCCTATAGTAGTGGATTTTCCAGATGAATCCATCATGACTGTCACCCCGACTATACAATGGAAACTCTATTTCGATGGATCTTTTACACAGAAAGGATCAAGGACAGGAGTCTTGTTTGTGACACCACAGGGAGACCTTATCCCTAAATCCTACATGTTGACATTCACATGCACAAACAACATTGTACAGTATGAGGCCTTGGTAACAGGACTTCGTTTGGCTATCCAATGGAAAATGGCTAGTTTACTTGTCTTCGGTGACTCTCAGTTGGTTATCAGGCAAGTTAATGAATATCAAACAAAGGATGATAAACTACTACCTTATTGTAGAGTGGTGGAGGATTTGAAACAACACTTCACAGATATTGTATTCTAGCAAATTCCTCGAGCAAACAACAGAGCTGATGATGCCATGACCACCATTGGGTCATTGATATCTATGCCAGAACACAGTCACAAGTGTGAGTTCCTTGTTGAGAAGCTTATGGTTCTTGCCTATGACATGCCAGAATTTGAAATGGTCTGTGATATTGTTGGTCTTGATTCCCCCTGGTACCAAGAGATTTACTCTTACCTCCACGATGAGATCGTTTTGCTTCACCTCACACCTAACCAACGCAAGGCCTTCATTCGCCACACTATCCTTGGTGATACCGTCTTCTGAAAACACTTCGACGAAACCTTCCTTAGGTGTCTAGACTCAGAAGAAGCTAAAGCAACATTAGAAGATGTTCATCGAGGAATTTGTGGGGCTCACTCCAGTGGACTCACTCTTGCAACAAAACTGTTGCGAACAGGTTACTATTGGCCGACCATGGAGCAGGATGCCTATTACTATGTGAAGAAATGTGTGCCTTGTTAGTAGCATGACGATTTGATACACGCACCATCCCAATCCCTTCAACCCACCATCACACCTTGGCCTTTCTTCCACAGGGGACTCGACCTTGTTGGCCAGATATTTCCAAATTCTTCCAATGGCCACAAATACATCATTGCCGCCACTTAGTACTTCACTAAATGGGTTGAAGCCATTCCCCTTACACCACTGGAAAACAGATTTCGAAGTTCATTTTGAATTACATTATCTGTCGCTAGGGCATTCCTCAAGACATCATTACTGATAATGGGCCCCCTTCAAAAGTAAGGATGTCAGAGAGTTATATAAGAAGTTTGGCATTACCGAACACTATTCCTCCAAGTACTTTCCACAAGGTAACAGTCAAGCAAAAGCTATGAATAAAACCATCCTAAAAATTCTCAAGAAAACAGTTGATGATGCTAGCCGCGATTGGCACCTCGAGTTGAACTCCGCCCTCTGGGCCTACCGCACTTCCATCCACACTCTGTTTGCCCCTTTTTATGGTACTGAGGTTGTCCTTCCCATTGAAATTAAGCTCCCTTCCCTTACAATCTCCTTGAAGAATTCAATGTCTGAAGAAGAATACCAAGTTGCTCGCTTGCAAGAGCTTGAACTCCTTGATGAGAGGTGCTTCAATGCCCTAAACCACCTCCACGTGTATCAAAATTGTTTGCGCTTACTTTTCAATAAGAAAAGCAAACCCTGTGAGTTTGAAGTTGGTGATCTTGTCGTGCAACACAACATGAAGAATCTCCAGAACCGTGAGAAGAAATAAAAGTTTGAGCCTAATTGGTAGGGTCGTTTGTGGTTACCACTAAATTTGGGTCTAGAGCTTATTAGATTGCCACACCAGAGAGAGATCCTATCCTTGATCTTGCGAACATCCTACATCTCAAACGCTTCTATGCGTAGCATATTAGGGAGTTCCTCCTGTTTAATAGGAAAAATACAAAAAAGAAATCATAAAATGTAGAAAAATACAAAAAATTAAAAAAGTAAAAAAGTAAAAAGAAATAAGCGTCCAATGGTGAGAACTTGGTAATCAAGCGCCTTGGACAAGTACCATGGTGAAAACCTGCCTCAGGCACCATGCGTAGCAAATTTGGATCCACCATCTATCAGGTTCACTTTCCATCATCCCACCCATTTACAACTTCCTACATCCCCACCCCGTATCTGTGCGGGAATCTTACTAAGTTCCATTTCATTTGCACTATCCTACCGAGTTCGCTTCCACTTTCACCCCACCAACCTTCTTACCCCTTCACGATAAGGTGTTGTTCATAATCATAATAAGGATCCACCATCAGTTTCACATCGTCCCATCACACTGAGATTAACCCCATCAAACTAAGCTTTACCCCATTACACTGAGCTTATCAAAGACACTTTGACCGAATGAGTTTTAACCAAATCAGTTATGAGATCAAGTTTCCTAGTTACTTGTTCATTTCACAACTATTGCTAGCGAACACCTGTTTTGACATCAATCAATTTTTGCCTGTTAGGATGCATCCTTCCTATGCGGGCTTATCAATTCTACATCACACAATCCTGTTCATGGCAAGAGCTTTGGACTGAATGGCTACTTGGTCATGAGGTCTTTTTGTTGATTTTCTCTTTGTATTTCAATAGAACCTACTCACAATTGCCTCGACCTTCAATAACTTGGTGCATCTTGAATGGTGTATATTGGAATATGTGTCATTTGTGGAATGATCTGTTTGTAGGTACTTTAGAGCATTTCTGTTGGTTATACAGTTATGGTTATGCATGCCTCAGTGGGGGTAGGGTCTCGTACACTTTCCAACAAGTCCCTTATCAAGACTTGGGTGTACTCGTCCTCATGAGTGACACTGCATTGGTTCCATCATGATTGTTAATTTGCATCTATGTTCCTAAATCTACCTTGTCTGTCTGAGAGTCTAGTCTACGCAAAGGAACCATGTCATCCACGTTGTCGAGCATGCAATGCATACCTCCTTTTGCAAAATTAAACTAGGGTATGCTCTGCACATCAACACTATATAATCCTCAAATTCCCCATTGCATTTAGTTAAGGTGCATTTAATTAGGTTTGCATGTTGAGGCTCCTATTTATCCCCTTTTCCCTCATCCTAGCTAGCTAAATGTCCCTCCTAGTTTTGTTGATACACACAAAAACATGACTCATTTGCATAGCCTATTAACTTGCATTAGATTACATCTCATATTAGGTTCATTTAGTTACATCTCATATTCATTGCATTAGGTTGCATATTATATTTGGTTGCATTACTTAATTGCATTTACATTTGGATTGCATTTCATCTTTCACATCAAATTTCATCTTAGGTTCATTGCATTTTGTTCATTAATCCATTTTATCCCTATCGTTACTACATCTATTATATATTTCACGTATCACATAGAATCATTAGTTATTATTAGGTTCATTCCATCCATTCATCTATACCTATTATCCACTTGTCATTATTCATTACATTTGCATTAATCCACTTCATTATTCATTACATATCCATTACATCATATAAAATTCTCCATCATAATCATAAAACATTAAATATCCATCATATCCATATACAAATATATCCACAATATGTATCCACATGCATACATCACATCATAAATATATGTCCTATTCATACATCATCCTAATACTAACTATCCTGTACAAATCTCATATACACATCATATACATACTCCTTGCTCACCTGCATCACCAATGTTAGAACATCGTCATAATAATACCATAAATCACATATCACACCCATCTTGCATCACAAAATGTCAGTATCATCATCTGCATAATAAACACATCATATAGAAACGTAAATTTATCAACATCATATAGGACAGACTGCATCATATAGCTCATAAAGGAATATAGAGTCCATCACAGTACGTCAGAATCATCGTGTCATGTAAATCATAAACAATACATCGAATAGTCCAATCAAATGGTACACCAAAAATATACATCGTATATGCATCATAAATGCACCTAGGTGTCGCTATACATCTCATCTCATACATCCAAAAAACAAAACTGTGTATCAATAAGACTAGCGGTCCCTCATGAAGCTGGCTGGGATGACCCTCCCCCGGCGCCATCTCAAGGTGGTCTGGGTGGCAGGCCCACTGAACACTGGGATGTCTTGCCTGTGCTCTGTGAACGTGTCCTCTCAGAGTATGAAGGCTGCCTCTGATCCTCTAGGACTGCCTGATGGTACAAACCCATATAATATGCCACCTCCCGTCCTGCTCTACCTGCATCCCTCTGTGTCGCGAATGCATCCTGTAACACCTGTGTAACTCCCGACTACCCTGAAGTTGCTTGTTTCACTATCTCTCTCTGCTCTCAGTAAGTGGCAGCCTGTCTTAGTGCAACATCTCTCCCCTTTGTCATTTGTAGCAGGTGTTGTCAGGTTAGCGTGTCGCCACCCTTCTTTTTCCCCTCAACGGTGTTTGCCTATCTTTAGCGTAGATGCCGGTTTGAGCGGAGATGTTGGTTTGGTGTATTTGCAAAGACGCTGATCTCGAGATCAACATCTATGTAGACCCTGATCCTTCAATTGGCATCTGTGCAAACGCCAATCTGGGGATCGGTGTCTCCACCCCACCCAACTTCTCAGTGCCTTTATGGCCGCACGACTACTTTCTAAAGATATAAATACCAATGCAAAACATTAATGGCAAGGTCAGGTTTCGTCACCTACCGGTGGGTCCCACTCCGGTTGCCGCCTATAGATGTGTACGTGCTCCCCCAGTTGTCCCTTCTGCCTTTGCTCAACCATCGTTGCTCTAGATGCCCTCAATTTGACTATTACGAGTATCGAAAGTGACCCTTTGTAGCGCCCTTTGGTCTTACTTATAGGCCCCCTGGCCTGTTTTTTGTCCCGGTCTCCGTTTTTCGTTCCGGTTCCTCCCATACCTTGGTGGTCATGCAAATTTTCTCCCTTTCTCCTTCTCTTCCTGCTTTCTCCCTCCTTTCTACCTCTTTTCGAGAAAATTCCACAAAATTTGTGGTTCGCGTTATTTTCTCGAGGGGGCACAATCTCTCACCGTCGTCGCTTCGACACGACTCCTAGGTACCTAATTCTCTCTGGAGCATGTTATTTTCTTTTTCTTTGACGCAACGCCGCATCAAAGATGGGCAAAATGTAGATGCCTAAAAACATCCTTAGTCACTTAACATTAATTAAATTAATAGCCCCTATAACACTATAGTTAATTTTAATTAATTAATTATACTTGTTATATTCATCTATCTATTTAATTAAATAGGTTCATTCTCGTAAAGTATTTAAATTTAATATAAATACTCGCCCTTAATATATTAAATACTATTTAATATATGATGCTCCATTAAATATATGATACTATTTAATTTATTTATTCCTCCCACCTATCTTATTTCTTCTAAACCTTGGTAAACTTAAATTTGATTTAAACTAATCCTAAACCTAGCCTAGATTCCTAATCTATACCCATCACTATCCCTCTTAAGCCTACTCCTCTAATATTAAGTAACCTAATTTTGTAAGTCCTACACCAATTAGTCTCCTAATGGTGCTCACACATGTGTGAGCACCCCTTCTATGGGAGTTGGTCCATTCCCTTTGCCCAAAATGGCCCAAGCCAATTTCTCTTACATCATGTCCCCCCTTTCCTCTTTGAAAGATGTTCACATGTGACTCACTTTGGGCCTCCCACCCTCTTACACTTGTCCCTCTTGCATGGCCACTCCTTTATCCCATGTGGCTCCTATGTGGATGCCACATAAGATCCACCTCATCCAAGCCCCTCAAAAATCTATGTGCATTTTCATTGTAGTGTTATAATGCTCATTTAGTTTTCAAGCTTTCATTGCATTTCATGTTATTTGCTCACTTAGTCTTAGATTTTGTATTCATCTCATAGTTATTGTCATCTTAGATTTTAGTTTGTTTGCACATCATTTAGTTTATCATCTTGAGCCATGTTTATCTAGGATCTTGCATCTTAGA
Source organism: Thuja plicata (assembly GCA_018584345.1). Classification (NCBI taxonomy): domain Eukaryota; kingdom Viridiplantae; phylum Streptophyta; class Pinopsida; order Cupressales; family Cupressaceae; genus Thuja; species Thuja plicata. The sequence goes on from MU226028.1 coordinate 1,652,056, forward strand.
TAATCACTCTTATCATAGTTTGCACATAGTTTTCATCATTAGTTTTCATCTAGTTCTTCATCTTTAGTTTGCATTTAGGATCATCATTCTCTTTTCATGCATCTATTTGGGGATTGAATAACATTATGTTGGAGAGCATGTCTACACAAAACCTTAAAGAGCAAATCAAATGAGTCATGGGTGCACTCATTTTAGCTCATCGGAGGTTGTGTGAGATTTTTATGTGTAGATTAGATGTTTTACATTAACTTTGCTTGTTTATGCCTGACTACACAGAGTTGGACTTCTCGCACATACAGTTGGAATTGTGATTGTAGGGTAAAATATAGGAATATCCCCAAAGAGGATTTGGGGATAGTATAAAGGGTGCATTGGGTCTTAAAAAACGCACTTCACAATGACATATTTCAATTCCAATACATAGTTGTGGATATGGAGGTTAGGCACACAATATAGCATTAAAGGGTTCTTTCAAAAGCAAGAGTAATGAAGTACCTTTGATAGGCATACACCTACACGTTAGGTGCATCAATGAAGAATGAAAGGGATCAAAAAGATAAAAACAAAGCTTTCATGCCCCCTTTTCAAAATAGTGCCAAGGAGAAGACCTCTAGCCTATCCCTATTTATCATTGGCGGAGAGGAAAAGCAAAGGAAATATTTTTTAGTATTATGTTAAGTTGCGCTTGGTTATTTATTAATAAAAAATGGCAACTTATTATAATATTATTTCTTTAGTTAAAAATGTTTTGAAGTGCTAATTATAAAATAATATTTTTAAATACTTCCATTTTTGGAGGTAAGGATGAAAACTCTCAACCTCTATTATTGGAAATTCCACACATGAATTGCATGGTGTGCTAATTTGAAGTTTTGGTACATATTTTCAGGTTGTGGCAAATAATATTTGCAATAATGAATTTCTGATTTTCAGATTTGAAGGGTTACAACATCTATTGCCACATCTTTGCAAGTAGTCTCATCATTCCAAGATGATGATCAACATTTTATTTCATGTTTTAATAACCTTGAAGGGCCATATGTAGGTTAAAGGGTATTTGAGGACTTATTGTTTTGTTTTTTGATTATTAAATGCCTTTAGAGGCTGTCATACAACCTCCAAACGAGGATGAATAACATTTTGATGATTTTTGGTAGGCAACTAACATCTTGTCAACTTTTGGAGCATCATTCCTAACCACTAGACAATTCGTTCAACCCTTGTTGTAGCCATATCATCCTCCCTTGTGAAATGTCTCATTTTCAATTAGTATGTGTTGGTGGACCAAAAGCCTAGTTCTTAATTCTTGTGACCTAAGCCTATTGGAGTCCAATCTCATAGGCCTCAAAACTTTTAAATCTATTTGTGTCCTTGCTCCCTTCTTGGCCTTTCCTTTTCATTTCCTATCAATTGTAACCAATGTGAGAGATCTTAAACGGGTCCCTTTGTTGAAAATTTAAAATGCCAAAAACCCATGAAAATTCTAAGTCTAGAAGTTGTCTTTCAATATCCTAAGTTAATGAATGGAAAAAAGTTTCTAGTGTTGGCAAGTTTTGCTTTTTTGGTAAGTTCATGGTTTCACACAATTGTCGTAAGTCCAAAAAAGAAAAAAGGTTTAAGCTGTTGGCAAGTTATGTTTATTAGTAAGTTTGCCAGATTGTGAAATAATTTGAATGATGATAGGGTTCCTAGATTTGCTAGTTTGTTGAAAGTGTGACAAATTTGTAGGTTGGTATGTTTGTGAACTTGTCAAAAGTGCCACAAAGTTAGGAAAAAGGTTCTAATGAGATGAATTGCACAATTTGAAGAATATAATAGTAATTATTTTGAAAATAGTAGATAATAATAGAAAATAACAAGTCACTTTGATGTGGTAAACCTTCAAATATCTCCAGTGAGAACACAATTTACAATTTGGTAATCAAATGCCACTCGCTACCTCCTATATTTCTCTATTTATGCCTTCGATATCACCCAATCCGACTTAGATAACAAAATACAGCACCTAGGCCAACATAATTAACTAGATAATTATATAATAATGATCATATGACTACTCTTAACCCTAAGCACATATAGGATTAAGGGTGTACCATGCCCAACCTCTTCAAGAGAAGCATTTTCTTCAATGTTGATTGAATGTGGATGTGTTTTGCAAAAAACCATCATTTTCTCTTGTGTCTTCTTCAATTGGAGAATCTTCCATTTTATCAAATACTCTTTGATTACCCTTGTTCACAACCTCTTGGTGTGTGTTTAAAGAATTCCCTTCAAGCCCAAAACTATTCTTCCCTCCTTGTCAAGCTCTGGTAATTCATAGTCTCGTGTAGCTTTCAAATAGTATTCATAAAGGCAATTCATACAGTGGTTAATACCAATGGGTGTGCCAAAGAACAAAAGTGTGCATATTTTATGAGAATGCTTAACCATATCGGTGGCATTCTTTACAGACACTCTGACCCTCTTCAAATCCTCCTACAACTTTATGTGAGCATTATTGCAGAAATTGCTTATCTCATTCTTCCTCTTGTCAATCATCCTTTTCTCAAGGGCCGAGTGATCTTTGAAAAAATACATTAAAAGTTTCAACTATTTTATAGGGTCAAGAGATGTATCAATATGAACATCCAATACTCTTCAGCATTTCCTTTTCAAGCAATGATGAGGACACAATAGGCTTAAATCGTAATTGAGAATTGAGAATCCAAGATATCTCTAAATGGGTCTAAGTCACTAGGAGAAGCCTCTCACTTCTGTTCAAATATATCATGTACATTCTTTTCTTCTATGGTGCCACTTTTGTATCCTCAACAACCACGATGGCATTTTTTCCTTTAGAACTAGGCAACTTGCTGCGAATTCCATAGATACCTCCTCCCATCACTGACTTAAGATAGGTAAAGGTTGCAAAAGATGTACAATTCTCACAAAGGAACTACCTATCCTTGAACCACAAAACATTTCCTTGCCATGCAAATATGTTTGAAACACTTGACTCTTGTTTGAGAAGCATGTAGTTTTGTCAATATCCTAAACTTAAGGGTTGAATTCTTGTAAAGGTACAACCTATCCTTGTAGCACAAAACATTTTCCTTCCATTAAAAACTATTTGAAACACTTGAATCTTGTTGGAATTTCTAAATGAGAGTTTAAGAATCCTTTTCCTACTCTTCTCTTGACCCATTTACCCAACTTGCTTGTACTATGAAAATGACATATATTAGTGACTATGTGGGTTCATCTTGCCTCAATAGAGCATCAAGCACAAAATCCTCCTTGCCCTTCTTACATATGATCTCAAAATCATCTCCCAACATCTTTGTGATCCATTTTTGTTGTTTCTTAGATGAGAACCTCTGTTTCAAGAAATAATTGAGACTATTGTGATTTTCTTTATCTTAAAGTGTCTTCCCATTGGATAAGGTTTCCATTGTTTGATTGCATGCAAGATAGCCAATGTATCTTTCTTGTAAGTTGGTTTTGATAAATTTTTACCTTTGATTTGGAAGCTCCCATATGCTATCAGTGTTCCTTCTTGCATGAGTATTACTCTTATGCCATGACTTGAAGCGTCACATTTCACTATGAATGTTTTAGAAAAATTTGGGGAAGCTAGGATTGGAGTTGTGCATGTGGCATCCTTTAGATGCTCAAATGTCCTATCTACATAGGAAGGAATCCTCCTTGAACAATGTTGTGAGAGGTAATGCTATGCTGCCATATCTCTTTACAAATTAGTGGTAATAACCTATAAACCCTAAATAATCCCACTGCCATATCTCTTTACAAATTAGTGGTAATAACCTATAAACCCTAAATAATAGACTTGACCTTATGATGGCCCACCTTAAGTCCCTCATGAGACACAATATCACTTAGGTACTCCACTTCTTTGACTAGGCACACACTTGGATGGCTTATCATACAATTGATATTGCTCAAGAATGTCCAAAACTTGATTTACATGTTTAAGATGTTCCTGCCAAGTTTACTATATATTAAGATGTCATCAAAAAATACCAAAACAAATTTTTGTACAAATGTCTTGAAGATAGAATTCATAAAACATTGAAATGTTGATTGTGCATTTGCGAGACCAAAAGGCATTACCAAAAATTCATAGTGATCCTCATGGATTTGGAAAGTTGTGTTGTGTACATTCTCATCTTTATTTTTGATTTAATGATAACCCAAACAAAATCAAGTTTTGTAAAATACAAAACACCATTAAGCTCATCTAACAAATCATGAATGATTTGAATAAGAAACTTATCTTTTATTGTGCACTTGTTGAGCTCAATGTAATCAAGACACATCCTCCAAATTTCATCCTTGTGCACCATTACCGTGAAAGTGGAGTAAGCACTTTGACTATGTCTAACAATACCTATATGTAGCATCTTCTAAACTATCTTCGCAATCTCACTTTTTTGTACATATAGATACTTGTAGGGCTTGATGTTTGATGGTTGGCTCCTTGGTAATAGTCGAATGCCATGGTCATGATCTCTTTTAGGAGGCAATCCTTTTGGTATTTCCTAAAAAACTAATGAGTTCTTATCTATAATTGCTTGTAGATGTAGTGGTGTAGAAACCTTTGAGTGATAATTGGGACACAAAACCAACAGCCCCTTTTGTAAGAAAATTTTGCATTTTGTGTTAGTTTACCATTTGTGGAGAATTTGCATGCAACCCTTTTATTTCTAGTATCCTTCCTGATGAGTCAAAGTACATGAATAGTTATCCAAAGTTCATCTCAAATGTCTCCACAATAGTCAACCACTATACTCCCAAAAGTTAAAACAATACTTGTTGCACCCATGGAGATAGAAAACATTGGGAAATTAGGATGATAATCTCCTGTGAAATATCTTCAATACGAAATTTTTTTTTCACACGGAATATTTAATGCTATGACATTTCCTAGAATGACTACTAGCATCCCCATCTGCAATTAAGACTTTAAGTTTTGGAGTTGGATATATAAAACAATTTTAGACGAGTAGCTGAATTTTTGTTGATGAAGTTATGAGTGCTTCCTATTTCTGTCAACACTATTACACTCTCTTTCTGTAAGAAACTCACTACCTTCCAAGTTTGTGGGGAGAACAATTTGGAGAGTGCATGACAAGAAATGATTGGTTGGGGGTCATTTGACTCATTTTCATCTTGGAATATTGGTTCTTCCTGTTCTTTATTACTCAGCCCTTCAATGTAGAACAATTCCTTTGGCGTGCATTTATGACCTTGATTTTATTTTTTATCACAATTAGAACATAACCCTTCTACTTTCTTCTCTTCATTTTATTGTGGCATCAATTTAGTAAGCTGAGAAGTGACTGTATATGAGTGCTTTTATCTATAATGTTTACAAAACCTTTCCTTTTATCAAGCATACTTTTGCTTCATATTTGATGTGATTCTCTAAGCCCTCAAGGAATAATTTCAATAAATTTTTCTCTGCAACATTTTGCGCTCTTAAAAACAAAGTCCTGAATTGATGGATATAATCTTTGACCATACTTGTTTGTTGTAGTTTGGTAATTTGGCTAAGGTAGCTATCCATAAGATTGTCACCATAATGAGTAGTGAGTTACTATTAGAAAACCTACCAAGTGACAACACATCCTTTCTTTTTCTTTCCATGACATAGTCAACAATACCAAATAAATTGGTCAGTTTCCAAGTATAAAGAAGCCATTGCCAACTTCTGTTGACAAGGAACTTGATCAATGCCAAAGAATTTCTCTTTTTGACAGAGCGAATTGGTAGGAGCTTTGTCATCAAACTTTTGTATATCCAACTTTGGTGTGAAGTGCCGCCTAGCCGAAGAATGATGTTCCATGTTCAAATTTGTTTCAAACCCGAGGGCACCCTTCCCCTTAGGGCACTACTCTTCTTCCCAATCTAGCACGTGACTCCCTATGTTTGGAATCTCTAGGGTGTTCGCTATGAACAAAGTTCTCCGTAGTGTTCTCTATATCACTTGTCTTAGCCAACCCTCTCATTCTCTGTCATAATAAACAAAATTTAATCTTTTATGTTTTTGGTTTCTTCTTTAATTTGTTCATTTATAAATTCATTATCATTGGGAACAATCTCCTCATTTTGACATCCTTATTGCTTGTAGATTGTGATAACGTTCTTTTTGCCTCTTGTTGCAAACGCTACTGTGATGGAAAAAATAAATTTTGCAATAAATCATATAAGACAAATCCAAATAATATAAAATTTTTACTGTGACTTGCCAAGGCCTATATGTCATTGTCCAAAATTAATTTTCAATAAATTAGCTGATTTGCAGCTTTGAGAGAAAATGTTGGTGGGCACCCTAATTTTTGCAATAACTTAAGATCAGCTCCAATTATCTTAAAATCACGCTTGCAGTCATATCATTGTTTTCAGGTTCAGCCTTCTAAAAATAAAAACTAAAAACACTAAATTTGTAATGTCCCCTTTCTGGTTCATTCCAATTTCCAACATTCTTGGAAACTCTGTCTCTCTTGTAGCGTACCATTTTAAAAAAAAGAAATTCTAACAGTGACTACAAGTTCCTAGAATCAAGATGTGCATAGTGGCACTTTCCATGTGTGAATTCGCCATTCTAGGAGCACTCCACAGTTCTTGGAGAAGTTTGTCATCTTGGGAGAGTACCAACTTTCATATAGACTAATATCCTATGCATTTAAGGTATTGTGGTAAAAAAATAAGATTTTGGGCTTTTTTAATAGTTTGTCGTAATTTTGTGTAATTAACCACCTAAATTTTCTTTGATTTTTTTTGCGAAGGGTAAGAGCATGACAGGAACAAGGCAATTTAGATTCTTGCTGTTATAGTTTCTGTTTGATATCTCATTCTGTCAATCACTGTTGTTCATGTTTTTGACAATAAGAGACAATAACATAAAATTGCAAATATGAGTGCACTGCTGTTCACTAGGTCTGCTATGATAAAATCAACATTCATACATCTGCTATTACAAGAATCATGTTGGATAAACATTCAAAAGCTGTAAATACATAAGATAGAGGTACATATGACGCTCCTACTTGAGTGATATGTAATGGCCCCTTTTGTTACTGCCCTAGTTTTTGCCTTAAATAAAAAATTCAAAGTAGAACAAGTAGAATAGAATTAGTAACATCATGTACTTGTTTGAGACCCTGCTACAAGATAGGAAATCATT
>MU226028.1:1671899-1686488 GCA_018584345.1 Thuja plicata
AAATGTTCATAGGTAATGTGCACTTACCATAAGAACATTCACATCATCTATTATGATATGTTTCAGCCATCACAAGATGTCTATCACAATAGAAGATGCCATCTATCATGATCTGTTTCAGCCATCATAAGATGTCTATCATAATAGAAGATCATGGCCTATTTAAGGAACTTAATCCACCATGCAAGATATCATCTATCATGATCTGTTTCAACCATCATAAGATGTCTATCATGATAGAAGATCAAGTTATTGTAAGATTGTCACCTTCCAATAACTATAACAAATACAAGTGATAATCATTTGGAAGTCGTCACTTCCTCGTGATGTACACAGGGCGTAGGCCCATTAAAAACATGAAGTCACACACATGACATCCACCATGCCTCAGCGTAGAGGGTGGAAACAAGGGATTTCACCTCGAACTTCTCTCACAGAGAACTCATTGAGAAGATATCAATCTGTTGATCTTTTCATCCAAGATTGCTTAAGATAAACTGTTAGACTCCCTGTAAATCTGATATCAATCTTCTGAGCTCCTCGTCCAAAGTTATCTCTGAAGTGTCAAACTCCCTCTGAGTATGATATCAATCTTCTTTTTCCTGCAAGAGCATCTCCAGAAAAGATCAAGGCAAATGTCTCTTATAGTACGTATAGAATTACAGATGACAGAGACTACAATGAGTAGATAAATGTAATATTCAAGGATAATATATACTTATCTGCACATCAACATCCTTGACACAAGTTGCTTCAATAAAGGTCCATATACATCAAATTAGAAAACACCTCAGATTATTTGAGAGACATCTCTCCTTTGAATTATCTCCCCACTAAGGATGGTTCAAATGGGAATGTAACATTGGTTATTATTCCCCCCCACAATTTACAATTCCCACTCTTATCTCGTTGAACAATTCCTATGTCTTCTTGTGAAATGAATTGATTTCTCCAAGAGAGGTGACACTCTATAATTAATGATTTCTTTATAGAAAGAGACACCCTTCTTTGAATACGTTCTTCTTTGTTAATGCTTGACCATGGTCATAACAAATTAATCTCTTTAATGAAAGCCGCTTTGAGGAATTTAACATAGACCGGTACACAGTCCGTCATAACTTTTGAACCCCACACTTTCTCTCCAATCGCTCCGTTGAGATTCTTCAAAATTTGTTTGTCAGCAACATAGCCAAAATTCAGCAAAAATCCAATGGTGGCTTTGTGATATATGGTCCCTATACTGAGACTGTATTTTCCAAGTTAGTCACACATTCACCATCAACAAACTACTCTCTTACATTTGCAATATGGCTCTGATACCATGTTAAGTTTTAGGATAGCTGCAAATGTAATAGCACTCTATGTTGTATGCATTTTCCAAATGCAGCAATCTCTCTTTAATTTATATTAAGAATGAGGATAGGAGAGACATGTCCCTGAAGGGACACTATTCATTATTATGAGAGTAATATAATGACAGTTGATTATGTAACTACATATATATATACACACACACATACACACATGTAATATCTTTGAATCATTATTATATTAATTTCTCCTAATACTATTTTATATATATATATATATATATATATATTTGCAAGTCTCATAGGATTTATCCGACAGAAGCTACAAAACATCAACAAGAACAATATAGGTAACAATGGTAACTAAGGAAATATTGGGGAAGCCAGTAGCACAAACATTCCTGCCAACAACTACTCTAGGGCAGCTAGTGTATCAAGATCTAGACCTTTGATGCTTACATTTTTTAGTATGAAATTCTAGGAGGCAATTAGTAGAATGTAGAAGAGGGTTATGTTGATTTGTTACATGAGTACCAAACATTAGGCGAGGAGTTTCGTGCTGCCATGTCTCTACTAGAATTCTATCAACTCAAATTGAGAAATAGACGCAAAAGGGATAGGGGTTCACAAAACCAGGATTTACAAAGGTGATTGGGTGAATTATCCATTACCACCTTTAATTTTTCCAACCTTGGATTAAAAAATTGGATACCTATCTTTCATTAATATGTTGGAAAATAAAGCTATCTAGCATGCTACTTTGTACTTGGAGGGAGAGGCATACGAATGGTGTAACCATGGTTTGTTGACACAATGACATAATCTTATTAATTTCTATGCCGAGTTTAATAAAAGAGTTTTAGACAAGTTTGACAAGAAAGACCCAAAGTTGTGATTTCAGGAGTTAACCCATTTGAAACAAAATGGTACAATTGATGCTTACATTTCAAATTTTTAGAGGCTTCTTGTGATGGTGTTAGATGTTTCAAGCTAAAGTCTTGTCCTAAGTAGTCTTAAGTGAAATATGTTTCAAGTCTTGTCTTGTCTATTCTCTTTATCTTGTCATCTTTTGTCCTTTTCTAATCTTCATAGATTTGTAGGATTTTGTTGCTCAAATAGTTCATTGAGATGAAGGATTGGTTGTTTCTATAGAACATGGAGAGGGATGCACCTTTGACACAAAAGCTTTCAAATTTGAAAATTGGCTATGTTTGGAGATCAATGGCATATTTTGCCAATAGGAATGGGATTCCAACTAGAGATTTTGTACACACTACCAGGTGTACAGTTGATGTGTAGGTGTGTACTTTATAAAAAGAAGAATTAAAAGTTCAACGTAAATGTGAAGTCCTAAATGTAGGTGTGTTTATAAGTAGGAAGATACACCTCAAAGAAGGAAAATCAAGCATTCAATAAATTCTAAGCACGAGTGTGCATTTAGGGTCTAAGCACACACTTGATCAAAGGACAAAATTTGGTGTATAAAAATAAAGGAAAATATACTTACAAATGCATGCCTAGGGTAGAAGTGCACACATATATGGAGATTATGTTATGAAGTATGAAACCTTAGAAGTGCACACAACCTAAGGAAAATGCATCTTATGAATGAAATCAACCAATGTATAGGTGTATTCTCAAGACTAAGGTTGCACCTCATATAAGGAAAAAAATATTCCTTTACAACCCATTGTCAAGTGCATGCTTGGAGGCAAGTGTGAACCTATGTAAAAGGAGTATATTTTTGTCAAGATTTGTTATCAATTGTCAAATGCAGAATTGGTTTGTGGGACACCCCTCATAAAGGAAGTAAGTTGACTTTGAAATGCAATGCTCAATGTATATGTGTGAACTTGGGGGTAAAAGTGCACATCAATAGAGAAGAGTTTCAATGTTGAAAAATTCCTAGTTATTAGATGTGTTCTTGGGGACTAAGGATGCACCTCACAAAGGAAAAATCACTTGTTAAATGCAAAGATTTGCAAATGTGTAGGTTCATGTGGAGGGTCATGGTGTGTACCCTGCCAATAAAACTTTCAAATCAAATTGTTAGGAGTGTCTAGGGTGCAGGCGCACACCTCATAAAAGACATTTTTAAGCTCACACCAAAGTTTGAAAACATCGTTGGTAAGGAAGGAGCAGCTATAGACAGACTTTAGGGGAATATGCCACAACTTGCCGCATTAGGACTATGAAGCTTAAGGGTTTGAACATAGCAGGTAGACTAGGGTTACTAAGTATGGGTCACATCTCATCATATAGGTACAAAACTATTGTAAGGTATGATCACCGATAGAGAGAATATAGTAGAGAGACATAGATGTTCAAGGAAGGATAGAATGTGAAAAGGGAATACAAATGCTTTGAATGTATGAGAGTCATGGTTACCTGGAGATCCATCTCCCAACCCCTGAGATGCGTCTCAGAGACAATGTAAGAACCCTTCCAAGGCTCTATTTGGTGAACTGAAACTTCTTATTTTGGTTTTAATTGTTTTCATGTTTTTTTTGTGTTTTTGAGATGGTTTCTTGCAAAAAAAAACAATGCATAAACATGAAAAGAGAACTTCTGGAATTTAACACTAGCAATACTTTGGGCATAGAAGACGATCTTTATTACTTTTCCTTCAATACATAGCACTAGAATGTTTTACATTAAAAAACATACCCATTTTCATTGTAGAAATTGCTTTGAAACCCTTGCTGGCCAAAAAAGCAAACATACAGCAGCTCGTATCTCCTCCTACTAGCAAACAATCCCCAAACTGATGGTATCAATCATTGTGGGTTAGCTAGGCGTCCCTCTTAGGAATTTTTACTGATTTTTTTGGTTCCTCCTTTAAAAAAATCGAACTATGTATGGAAGACAGGGTAGGGCAGATGAATAACCAGCAAAAAACAATGATTTGAACCACCATGAACAGCCAATAACTCCTCAATTCGATGCCCTCAATCTGCTATGAAAATATGCCTCCAATCTATCAATAACATCTATGAATAATCCCTTCAATCAGCACAATGATGACTCCTAAATGAAGCCAACCCAGTTAGCAATATCAGGCGAATATTTCACACCCTCTGACTGCTGCTACAAAGAAGATGCATCACTCTCCAATGCCGATAAGCTTGAAAGACTGCAGAAACCCTTGGTTCTCACAAACTCCAATGCTGCAGAGAAGAAATTTCAATCAAATCATAAACATAATGACTTCCACGACTTCTATGAAGTATATTTAACTCTCTTACAAAGAGGTCAAAGCCCCTTCAAAAAGCAGCTTGGACGACTTTACATGAGAAATGAGTAATCATTAAATATTTTAATTTCTTTTATCTATAGTTGGCGCACCAATAATTAATTAAAATTAATGCTCAATATGGCCCCAACTGATGATGCCATGACCCTCACTTAAGTTATGATATCAAATTTATAATAACTTAATAATTTAAGCTCTGAACTATTAATGTTTATTTAGGTGAAATAAACATTAATATCTCCACTATTACTTAACATTTCTGAATGCCGTCTGGACTGGGAGCTGACATGATAAAGCTGCATATGACCATTCCCCATTTCTAAAAATAGCAGGGGTTCGTCTCTAAGCATCTCAAAACTTACTATTAATATCAATTACTGCATACAGAGTCTTAGAGGCCTCAAACGAACACCAATCCTGCAAAATTCTGACCATTGAAGAAGCTGCATCCCTCAAAGGGACCCTCTATCCAACGTCATTGGCCTACAAGGGTCAGTGATAGGCCAATCTACTCTTCTAACTGATGTCAACTAGAAGGGGACATCACAGACAAAGATATGCCTCCAATGCCAGAGATGTCTTTTGGAACTTGTCGACTCACAAGGTTCTTTTTGGAGCTGAAGTTAATAAGTCTGTTGGAAAGGCAGTTGGGGACAGTTGACAGTTAGAGTACAGTTGGCAGTTAGAGTTAGTTGTAACTTGTTCAGAACTTCCTAACTATATGCAGTTAGCCAATCCAATTGAGGCTTCTAATTATACACTCTCATCAAATGATTTGAAAGAAGTGTGCGAGTGATTTGAGTGTGGTTTGAAGGGTATATCTTTGACTAAGTCAATTATGTCTACACATACATCATTATACACAACCAGTAGATGAAATGAACGTGTGTTGTTTATAGGAGTTTTGTTTCAGATTGAAAGGAGGCATAAATGAAATGTATAAGATATTTTAGAAGTGAAGTTATAAGAATTTCTAATGCCTACAGGTGAGATGCTGTCATAAAGGAGAGGAGTGCTTTTACAAGTGGAAATGTTGTAACAGGGAACAAATTTGATTGTGATTCTGACCAGGTACAACAGTGCATTGAATATTGTTTCAAGCCTGTTTTAAAATTATGTAAACAAGGTTTCAGAGGTTTCTGTTAGAAGTTTTCAACAGTGAAAGTAATCAGTTTATATTTGCAAATTTATATTGATTACATATTCAATTTGCAGAGAGGTCTTTGCAGATATTTGAAGTCAGTTGATATTCAGATTGTTATTGCTTGTTTACATGTTTCAAATGTTGTAAAAGGGAAATTTCAGAGTTTGCAATCAGTTGTAATTTGTAATTTTTGATTGGTGCTGGCTTGGTGCTCTCAGGTTATTGAGTGGGTTTTCAAATTTGAAAGAGTTGGTGCTCTTAAAATAGGGGTTTGGTGACTCCTTAGTGTTGGTGCCCATAAACATTGTAATTGAAGTTATTCGTGAGGCCGGATTAGGACAGTAGATCCTAGCACTATTTCTTACCATGGTTTTTCCCATCCTGGGTTTCCACTTAAAATCTTGTGCATTGTTTCTTGTGTGGTTGCATCTCCTTTGGTTTTAGTTACAATAGCTTTCAGATTTCAGTTTTATAATTATTATTAAATATTTTAATTGCACTATAGAATTGTGTTCTTCAAGATCATCTCTTTTTTGTTTGGATCCATTTCACTTATGAGTTGTAATTTCGAGCTTGCATAGAGTAACACTACATTTTACACATTAGTATCATCTCTTGCAGGTTCCTGTCTTGCAAAATGTGACTTTATCAATTGCTTCGGGTGAGCTGGTTGCACTGGTAAGTTCTAGGCTATGTTTTTGTTTTATGATATTTCACCTGTTGTGTGGCCCCATAAGTTGTGTGTACAACTCTAAGCAGGTTGGTCTTAGTGGTAGCGGCAAGAGTACTCTGGTTAATTTACTTCTGCGCTTGTATGAGCCAGCAAGTGGACAGGTATGCATTTGCATATCACTCACATTTGTTAATGCAAAGACTAGTAAATAGATTGTTGTGTGGCTCTGCTGGTGTGGAAATTGCATGTTGGAGTCTTTAAGAAATGTGTTTAGCAACTTTTCCCCAACCATTCTTGATTAAGATTGATTCAATTCCCAGAGATCAATTTAGTTTTATTTGATTCCGTTCTAGGCCATCAATTTTTCATTTCAAAAAGGTCTCAGCTTGTGACTTAAATTTCCAGTTCTATCTTTTATTTTTATTTACTCTTCTGGTGTGATTTATAAATTATTTTTTTATATGTGAGGAATTATTACTATATGACTCTCTGACACCCTTTCTCTATCATCTCAAGACTCAATCTCACGATGTGTAAATGCAAATATTTAATTGCTTTCTTAGTAGGCCTGGCTCCATTCTGAGTCGGCATGTATATGCACAAATATTATATTTGAATTCAAACATCTCAAAGCTGGTTCACCATGTTTATACTAAGGTAATGTGAAACGTCTTTGCAGATCTTAGTTGATAGCATTTCTTTGAAAGAGCTTGATATCATGTGGCTTCGGTCAAAGATTGGTGTTGTGAGTCAGGTATGTTCATTAAAAGCTGTAATGTAAGCATGGACCAGTGTAATAATCTTTACATTATTGAAGCAAGTGAGGTGAAGCTAAAAATCTAAGGTAGGTCATATACAGGAGCCACGTCTTTTCAGTATGGACATTGCTTCCAATATAAGTTATGGGTGTACAAGAAAAGTTAGCCAGAATGACATTGAATGGGCAGCCAAACAAGCTCATGCACATGAGTTTATAGTTTCCTTGCCAGAGGGTTACAAAACTCTCATCAACAATGCTCGTCTTAGTGGGGGACAGAAACAGCGTATTTCTATTGCTAGAGCTATTTTAAGAAAACCAGCAGTTTTAGTCCTCGACGAAGCAACCAGTGCTTTAGATGCTGAAAGTGAGAATTATATAAAGGTACTGTGGATGATTAGGTGGCACTATATAATTTTTTTCTTTGGATGACTTAGGCTATGGTGTGGATCTGTCATTAATTCAAAGTCACATTAAGATATCACTTTAAGATGTCGTAGATGTATCTTGATTCTTATCCTTTTATAAACTATTTACAGAAAGCAATTGAAAGAATCATGCATAACGATGGTAAGAGGAAACGAACTGTACTTGTTATTGCCCACAGGTGATTTCATTTTGCTCATAGACAAGTTCATTTCGTTCATCTTTTTCCTAAATGAAATGTGGATTTTGAATTGTTTGTAGGAAAGGCCAACAGTCAGTTAACATATTTTGTTTACCATCTTAATCTTACTGAAATTAACTTATTTTGCAGGCTATCGACAATACGTGCAGCAGACAGGATTGTTGTCATGGAAAATGGGAGAATTGTGGAGGTTGTATTGCATTTACAGTCTATTTCAATATCATATTTAGTAATTTATCAGCAGGATTTGGTGTAAACTTTGTTTTCTTGCTCTTAGGATCTCAGCAACACACATCTACCATACAGTTTCACAATATTGATTTCACTTATCTCACACTGAATACATGAACTTAATTTTGTAAATCAAATTTTACTTGAAAGTTTGATTCTTCATTTCATAGGAAAGTTGAAATTCTGAAACGGAAACACATTTGTAAGCCACTGGGAGAATCCATTTAGAATAACTTTGAGTATGAGAACTAATTAAGAGCTTGTCTAGTATAGCACACAACCTTATGTAGAATTACTGTTAATATCTAGCATAGACATGATCTGAAATGTTTCATCGGCCTTGCAAAACATTATGATTTGAAGACTACCATCTGAATTTGATTAGCTAAGGTTTTCTTAATTTGGCTATGCATGCACAAACCATGACGGTATTTTTTAGATAAGGAGGCTCTATTTTGTGTCTATGATCCTCCTATATGTTTAGTTAATTTGACACAGGAAACTGATAAAAAAATTGTTTTGAAATTTTTTTTGTTGTATATTCAGATGGGTAGCCATGATGAGCTTCTTAAAAACAGAGGAAAATATGCGAAATTAACAAGCAGACAAATCAGCTCTATCACATGATGTTGGTAATATAATATCAACTATCAAGTTTCAAAAGCCTGAATGGAAAATGAACGGCATCCACAGAGGACCACATTGGGACCTAAAGGCACTCTATATATTTTGTAATTAGATTGCCCATACAGATTTCTGCCATGCCACATTGGGACACCTCTCTCTCTCTCTCTAGATGCAGAAGGGCATTGGAGCTAAATAGTATTTTATGCAATCCTTTTCCGAGATCAATAATTGATGGCATGATCATCGATGTATATTACTAGACCATACAAGATATATTTTGGCATCAACTGATACTATTGATGATGTCATGATGTATATTACTAAAATGTACTAAATATTTTAAAGGATCTGAAAGAAAATGTACAAGAGAAAAGAAACAAGAAGAGAAAGGAGTCTTTGGGTTAGAGAATTCATAACCTATGTAAATGTAAGGTGTTTATGCAGGCCTTAGAGGCTCTCTCATTCATTAGTGTATAATAAATTGAAATTCTTTCTTCTCTCAAAAGCAGGTTATGTACTCATCCATTTTATATGATTGTGCTGATTGTTCATACTTATCTATACTGGAAATGGAGCATCCATAAAGGTTTAGAATAGGCAAAAAATTCTGTGAGTTTTTCAACTGATTTTGTCCCGTTATTAATTAATGAGGTTATGTTCTGATCATGGAGAGTGATCCAATACGTTGATGCCAAAAATACTTACACAATCAAAACCAGAAGCTTATTTTTGAATTCTATTGGATTGTGGAAATCTGATTATACTGAATATCTTTTTAATAAAATGATATGCATTCCATTGCAAGTTGCTCCAAATGTTTTACGTGAGTAAACTAAATATAAATGAACCACATTAAGCTCTCTATATTCTTACATTTTTAAAATTATAATATCTGGACATTAATTGAAATGGATACAATGGAAAATTTAATATGAAATGTCTAATTATTTTTTTTCATTTTGGAAAACAGTTTACAATTATGACTCATTCGAGCATTTAAAAGCAACAATAGTTACAATGATGGTCACAAGAAGAAACAATAGGAAGAAATTGACTGTTAACAGCATCCATCGATCGAACAAGAAGACAACAATCCAAAAAACATTGAGAGTATTGAATAAAGCTGCCATAACCATCAAGAACATAGCTGAACACCGTGAAGGAACTTGAACAAAGATCTATTTATGAGCAAGAGCAAAAACCATATTGAAATGTCTATTAACCTCTAGCATATAACAGCCAAAAGAGGCACAACAGAAGAAACATGAATGATTAATTTCATAATGACTAGGTACTAAACGGCGATGCCAAATCCAAAAGGTACTAGCCCTATCCAAATATCAAGAACATAGAAACAGGATTTGGTATAAAAGGATGCAGAATATCGCTCACCACTTATCTTCTCTATCTTATTGTCCAAGCATTCAACAAAGGCTTCAATTTTTCTCTGAAAATACTAATACATGGAATCAACGCACTTCTCAATCGAAGATTTAGGGTAAAATCTTAATGGAACAGGAAGAAACGGAGAGAAAATTGTCAGTCAGACTCTGAAAAATAACTAATGGCAGCAGGAATAAAAGTAGAAAGATCAACACCCTTGCCCTTAACCAAGCCAAGCCAACACCAAGAACAAAACCCACTTTAGTAGCATCTACAAGGACATTTGAAGAAATTTCCCTATCTGAAACAACATTTGTAACAGTAGCAAAGTTACCACCATTACTAGGAACAAAACACTTTTGATCAAGATTGACCCTCATAGTAGAATCTCTAGTTGCTTTACTACTGTTGGTGTCCAAAAGGTTTCTCCATTTCCTAGATCCAACTTTCACTCAGTGAAATAAGACAAAATGCATATGAATTCGTTCAAAATTGGCTCTCTTTCGAGTACATATGGTGCAGGGGCACCCATAGGTCTTCATGTCTCCTAGGGATTAAAAGTTGAATTTTTTTTAAAATTTGAACGCTTTACATGTAATAAGGTCTCCTAAGACCATTTTATATGTGTTGGAGTATAAGTTATATCATTAGGTGAGTGGAAGCGAGTTGCAAATGTTGTTAAATTGCACAATGTGGAATATGAAGGGTCAATGTTGCACAAAGTGGGAGATTGAACGGTTGTATTTTGAAAGGTAGTTAGTGACTGTTGAGGATTTGTTGAAAAAGGTTCAAAAAGGCCTTGTATAGTCAAGAACAAAGGGTTTTTGATGTTTTGTAAAGATTGGAAGCAATAAAATTCTATTATTCATGCATTTTTTAACGCTTCTTTGCTACTTTTTTTATTAGTAAGGATCTGTATGGAATTTGTACGACCTACACGTGGTATGGTTGTAAAGATAAATGAGTTACCTTTTATTTTCTTTTGGTCTAGTTGAATTTCATTAAGTTTGGAAAAAGTTATGACAATTTTAGTATAGGTTGCTTGGAACTCTACCTAGGGTTACCAGTTTTAAGAAAAATGACATAATGCACTTGTCCATCATTAGATCTTGATGAAAATTAGAGGAAACATATGTCTTAGGTTTTATCTACAGTCTCGTAGAAGTGATTTCCTTAGTTATTTGTTTTGTAAAAGTTATGAATGACTCTTTGTCTAATATCTTCATGTATTAGGCCAAGAAACCATGAAAACTATCAAGACCAGGAGGTGGTTGGAAGATTTGTAGAAACCTATTTGTGGTGATGCCCTAGAGCACTAGGTCCCAAATTAACCCCTTTAGGCCTAATTGGCAAAATGACAGTCAAATTTTGAAGCATTCCATACATTAATCTATCTTGATTTTATGATATGTTGAATAAAGCCCCAATGGGTATCTGAAACAAGTTTCCTTTCCTCTAGATCAGGTCTTCTCCACAAGTTATGTCCAAAAGTCATGTTTGAAATGCTACTAGCTAGGTTATAGGTTTATGGAGAAATCCACTATTTGGTTGCTTGAAGGATTGAAGTATTGATTTCTTTTGTGTGTTTTGATATTGTCTATCCCTACTCTACATCAAATTGGTATCAAAGCCCAAAGATCTGGGCAAGGGAAGTTTTGGAAGTCTATATTTTGGAAGGATGACTCTTAATACAAAGAAAGATGAGCAGAGAGCATCAACATTGTTAAGACCAAGAAACCATGTACTAGGCCAAGAAACCATGAAAACTGTCAAGACTAGGAGGTGGTTGGAAGATCTGTAGAAACCTATTTGTGGTGATGCCGTAGAGCACTAGGTCCCAAATTAGCCCCTTTAGGCCTAATTGGCAAAATGACAGTCAAATTTTGAAGCATTCCATACATTAATCTATCTTGATTTTATGATATGTTGAATAAAGCCCCAATGGGTATCTGAAACAAGTTTCCTTTCCTCTAGATCAGGTCTTATCCACAAGTTATGTCCAAAGGTCATGTTTGAAATGTTACTAGCTAGGTTATAGGTTTGTGGAGAAATCCACTATTTGGTTGCTTGGAGGATTGAAGTATTGATTTCTTTTGTGTGTTTTGATATTGTCTATCCCTACTTTGCATCAAATTGGTATCAAAGCCCAAAGATCTGGGCAAGGGAAGTTTTAGAAGTCTATATTTTGGAAGGATGACTCTTAATACAAAGAAAGATGGGCAGAGAGCATCAACATTGTTAAGTAGATTGTTCAAATTGGCAGAGAACCTGTAGGAGGAAGAAATGACAAAGATGCTACAAGAGCAAGAAATGACAGCCAAGATAGTAAGCGAGTTGGCAAAGGAAAAATTATTCCAAACTTCATGCAAATCCAAAGGTAAATGCTATCAAGTTGTGATTTTAGATATTTGCATGGATAATATTGTTTTTGAATATATGGTAGATAAATTGGGTTTGGAAAGAATACAATACTTTGCAACATATTTAGTGACTTGGCTTTAGACTGGTACCCAAGTAACTGTAAGTGAGCAATGCAAAGTTGAGTTTCACATAGGCCCTTATAAGGATGAAATAATATGTGATATTATGCATTTGGATGTATGTCACCTTTTGTTTGGAAGGTTGTGTCATTATAATAGGACAACAAAGTATAACAAGAAACACAACACATATGAGTTAGAAAAGGATGGGAAGAAATATGCATTAACCTTGAAGGATGAGAGAATAGGAATTGAAAGCTTTTTTAAAGTGAGAACAAGGTTCCACGATAGTATGAAGAAAAGACAAATGAGGCAATGGATGAGGTAAATTTTTTTAAAAATATCATGTTGTTTCAAAAACTAATTGAAAAAGAAGTGGAAGAAATTTCATTTGAATTTGCTCAAACTAATGAAAGTAATAGTGACATTAATGTTGAAGTGGGTGATGTTCAGGAAGAGGAAGTGACATCACACAAAGTTGTAGAGGACTCAAGGATAGTACAAGGAGAGAAGATAGTTATGGAGCATAGGGAGATAACATGGTTCTCAAGAGAAGAATCGAAAATTGAGAATGTTGATGTCAAGGAGAACAAAAGAATGGATAAGCAATTCAAAAATGAAAATGAATGGCTGAGGGATGTTGAGGCGTTGCCAAAGATTTTGGGGAATAATGAAAAGAAGATCATGCATGAAGAACAACATGAGGTGGACGAAGAAGTGAAGTTTGTAGAAGAATAATATTATTTCTTTAATATGTTTATTTCTTGTGCAGGTGACAAAGACAAAGTGGATGAAAGAGAACATAAAAATCCAATGGCAGTCAAAGGTAAAGTTAAAATGAAGAGACAAACAAAAAATCATGGGTATATAGTGCCCAATTGGCCTTGGCTCAAGAAACATGTTGTTGGACCAAAATATACAAGTAAATTAGTTGAAGCAAATATAGTTAAGGTTTCACAAAAATACAATAATGGAATCATGCAAAGGAACTAGAAGACAAGAAAGAAGATTCCTATTTGAGATGGAACTCAAATTTTCTCTCCCTTGGGAGTATGGTGCAGGGGCACCCACAGTTCTTCATGCCTCCAAGGGGTCAAAAGTTGATATTTTGTTTTATTTGAGTGGTTTACATGTAATAAGGTCTTCTAAGACCATTTGATATGTGTTGGAGTCTAAGTTAGGTCATTAGGTGAGTGAAAGTGTCTAGTTGCAAAAAAAATGTCAATGTTGCAAATGTTATCAAATTGCACAATGTGGAATATGAAGGGTCAATGTTGCACGAAGTGGGAAATTGAACAATTTTAATTTGAAAGGTAGTTAGTGACTACTGAGGATGTGTTCAATTTTTTTTTAAAAGGCCTTGTATGGTTGAGAATAAAGGGTTTTTGATGTTTCTTAAATATTGGAAGCAATAAAATTCTATTTTTCCTGCATTTTCTAAACACTTCTTTGTTGTTTTCTTGATAGGTACATATCTGTACAAATTTTTTATGATCTGCACGTGGTGTGCTTTTAAATATAAATGAGTTACCTTTCATTTGGTTTTGGTTTGGTTGAATTTCATTAAGTTTGGAGAAAGTTATGACAATTTTAGTGTAGGTTGCCTGGAACTCTACCTAGGGTTACCGGGTTTGGGAAAAAATGACATAAAACACTTCTCCACCATTGGATCTTAATGAAAATTGGAGGAAATGTCTATCTTAGGTTTATATATAGTCTTACAAAATAACTTTCCTTTGTTATTTGTTTTGCAGAAGTTATGAGTGATTGTTTGTTTGATATCTTCATGTACTAGGCCAAGAAACCATGAAAGGAGTAGCAAATTGTACAAAGGGAGTTTGGAAATACATTATTGGAAAGTGAAACCTGTCATTGGATGTGTAAAGACCTTTTCAAGACCATGAGGTGGTTGGAAGATCTCTAGAGACCTATTTGTGGTGATGCCATAGAGCATTATGTCCCAAATTAGCCCTTTTAGGCCTAATTGGCAGGACAATCAATTTTTGAGGCATTTTGTACTAAGTAATGTTGATGTTTTGTAGCTTTTGTTGGATAAATACTATGAGACTAAACTATATATATATATATATATATATATATATA
>MU226028.1:1686538-1735511 GCA_018584345.1 Thuja plicata
TATATATATATATATATATATATATATATTGTAGACACCCAAAAATGGTTTGAGCCTGTTAGTCTACGTGTTTTAACATTTTTGGCATTACAATTGAAACATTGTTTTGCAATCTAATTATTCCTCTATGTTGCACATATGATCTTCATTATATGACAACAATGTGTCTTTCGTCGATAATTGAGTATTGCAAAATTATTCGGTTATTTACTAATATTTCTACTCTCTTTGTCAAATTGATCATTTTCCCAATCAACCCTAAACCGATCCTATTCGATCCTAAACCATATTAAATCATCCTAAATTAATTCAAATCTAAATTATATTCTATTCCTAATCATTTCCGAATTGTTTGGATTCATTCCAACCTTTCTGGGGCATTGTCCAAGATCATCGATGCCTAATTAAGTCACTTTTCAAATCGATCAAACCCTTTTCTAAATCTATTCAATCTCATCATCATTCTAGGGGCATTGTCCAAGTTCATCGATGCTTCGTATCCCTTTTATCACCTATTTGATAACATTGCCAAAGTTCATCGATGTTATCGTTATCAACTTACCATTATCAATTAAATAGTATTGTCCAAGTTCATCGATGTTTCCCTATTTCTATTACAATCCTATGGCGTCATCAAAGTTCATTGATGCTATTCAATCAGTTTCAAACATCATTATTTGAGCGCATTGCCAAAGTTCATCAATGCCTCGAACCTATCATAATCCTTTTCAATATTATCAAAAACAATTCAATTGTACATTAATACCTTCAATTTAATCAATAATTCACTAATTTATCCTCTTGGGATGAATGACCTAAAATTTGTCCCTATTCTTTATGAATAAATCATATTTATTCATTCTCATCCTAAGTCTTCACAATTAATTAATTTTTAATTAATTATTTGGCTGATTCTAATTTATGAGATTTTATAATTTCTTATATACTAATTATTGTTTTATGAGGAATTTTGATTTATTAATTGATTTAATTCCTCCTAATTCCACCTAATTTGTCATATCCCTTAATTGTGCTTCATATCCCTATTTAGGCACTTCATGATTTCTTCCATATTTCCTTATTCATTTCTCCCCTAATTATGCTTCAAATTTCCTATTAATTTGCTTCATCCTTTTCTCTCCATTGTGCATTGATTTATGCATTCTAATTCTTCAAATTGTCTCTCATTTTCTATAAATTGAGATGCAATCCTCTCATTCAAGTTAGAACCATTATCTCGTAGTCTTCTTGCTTTCAACTTTGGCTTTTCAACACTCGTGCATTTTTGTCATTGACAAAGAGAAGCATAATCTACTCTATGGAGAAGAGTCTTCTTTCTTTCAACTTTGGCTTTTCAACACTCGTGCATTTTTTTCATTGACAAAGAGTAGTATAATCTACTCTATGGAGAAGAAAGGAGAGCATTTGAGCTACATTTGAGGGGAGTTTTAAAGTGTTTTCATGCTTTATATTTATGCTCTCATTTCAAATGGCTTTTATCATAGATTAGATAGGTTTGCATATTGTTTAGGGTTTTGCGGTTACCTAGATATGCATTTTTTGCCTTTTAGGTCTAATTGGCAGGACAATCAAATTTTGAAGCATTCTGTACAAAGTAATGTTGATGTTTTGTAGCTTTTGTCAGATAAATACTATGAGACTAAACTATTGAATATATATATATATATATATATCATAATAATGAATAGACATGTCTCATGAAGGGACATGTCTCTCCTAGCCTCATTCTCAATATAAATGAAAGAGAGATTGATGCATTTGAAAAACACATACAACATAAAGTTTTATTACATTTGCAGCTATCCTAAAACTTAAAATGGTATCAGAGCCAGATTGCAAATGTAAGAGAGTAGTTTGTTGATGGTGAATGTGTGACTGTCTCAGAAAATACAGTCTTAGTACAGTGACCATATCTCACAAATATACCATTGGATTTCGCTCCATTTTGGATAT
Organism: Thuja plicata; assembly: GCA_018584345.1. Taxonomy (NCBI): domain Eukaryota; kingdom Viridiplantae; phylum Streptophyta; class Pinopsida; order Cupressales; family Cupressaceae; genus Thuja; species Thuja plicata. The sequence continues at coordinate 1,688,513 of MU226028.1, forward strand.
GTTGGTGATAAACAAATTGTGAAGAATCTCACTGGAGCGATTGGAGAGAAAGTGTGGGGTTCAAACTTTATGTCCGACTGTGTGAGAGTCTATGTGAAATTGAGTGAGTGAAGTTGTGTTGTAGACTTTTGTCCACACCAAGTGCAAAGAATAAGGTCAAGTGATTTTTAGCAGAGTGTTAAGAAGCCAAAGGAATTCTTGAATATTTTGGTAGGGGTTGGTAGAGATTTTAGGCCCGAATTCAAGGGTAGTTTGTTTAAAGTTGCAGAGATATGAATGGATTGTCAAAGTGTTAGACATTGAAAGTTAAAGCATGTATTTAAAGAAGGGTGTCTCTTTCTAGAAAGCAAGCATTAATTATAGAGTGTCACCTCTCTTCAAAAAATCAAGTCATGAGAATTGTTCAACAATATAAGAGTGGTAATTTTACATTGTGGGGGCGGGGTGGATAATAACCAATGTTACATTCCCATTTGAACCATCCTTAGTGGATAGATGATTCAAAGGGGAGATGTCTCTCAAATAATCTGAGAAGGTGTTTTTCGATGTGATATATATGGACCTTCATTGAATCAACATGTATCAAGGATGTTGATGCGTAGATAAGTACTTATTATCCTTGTGTATTACATATATCTACTCTTAGTAGTCTCTCTCTTATTTGTATTTGTATAGGTACTATAAGAGCTATTTGCCTTGATCTTTTCCGGGGATGCTCTTGCAGGAAAAGAAGATTGATATCATATTCAGAGGGAGACTAACACTTTAGAGGTAACTTTGGATGAGGAGATCAAAACATTGATATCAGATTTAGAGGGACTCTAATAGTTTATCTTAACCAATCTTGCATGAAAAGATGAACATACTTATATCTTCTCAATGAGTTCTTCTCTATGAGAGAAGTTCAAGGTGAAATCCCTTGTTTCCACCCTCTGCGCCAAGGCATGGTGGATGTCATGTGTGTGAATCCATGTTTTTAATAGGCCTACCCCTTGTGTAAACCATGAAGAAGTGACGACTTCCAAATGATTATCACTTGTATTTGTAAAAGTTATTAGAAGGTGATTATCTTACAATAAAATAATCTTCTATTGTGATAGACATCTTATGATGGCTGAAACAGATCATGATAGATGATATCTTGCATGGAGGATTAAGTTCCTTAAACAAACCATGTCCTTCTATTGTGATAGACATCTTATGATGGTTTAAACAAATCATGATAGATGATATCTTGCATGATGGATTAAGTTCCCTAAACAAATCATGACCTTCTATTGTGATAGACATCTTATGATGGATGAAATAGATCATGATAAATGATATCTTGCATGGTTGATTAAGTTCCTTAAACAAACCATGAACTTCTATTTTGATAGACATCTTATGATGGCTGAAAAAGATCATGATAGATGATATCTTGCATGGTGGATTAAGTACCTTGAACAGATCATGGCCTTCTATTGTGATAGACATCTTATCATGACTGAAACAGATAATGATAGATGATATCTTGCATGGTGGATTAAGTTCGTTAAACAGACCATGGCTTTCTATTGTGATAGACATCTTATGATTTCTAAAACAGATCATGATAGATGATATGAATGTTCCCGTGGTAAGCATCATTGAGGATACATGTGCACATTACCTATGGACATTTTTTCGAGTACTTGGTGAATATCATGCGACTTGATATTCTGAGGCCATTACTCTGAGTACATGGTGAATATCATGTGAGTTGATATTTTTTGGCCATTACTCCTGATATCATGAGATGATTTATCTATAAACTTTGATATTACATTGAGGTGATATCTCTTTTTACATCATTTTGAGTACTTGGTGAATATCATGCGACTTGATATTTTGAGGCCATTACTCCTGATATTATGAGATGATATCTAATGGTGAATATATCGTGATCAAAGAAATTCATAAACATGTCGTTCTTGATATTACGCTGAAGTAATACTATATCTTGTGTTTTTCCTCCCTAGCTAAGAGGGAGTGTTGATGTTTTGTAGCTTTTGTCAGATAAATACTATGAGACTAAACTATTGAATATATATATAATCTATTATCATTATATTAATCTCACAATAATGAATATACATGTCTCATGAAGGGACATGTTTATCCTAGCCTCAATCTCAATATAAATGAAAGAGAGATTGATGCATTTGAAAAACACATACAACATAGAGTGCTATTACATTTGCAGCTATCCTAAAACTTAACAAGTAACCTACCTTTATTTTGATATATGTTTAATAAAATCTGAATGGGTATCTAAAACAAGTTTTCTTTCCTATAGAACAGGTCTTCTCCATAAGCTATGTCCAAAAGTCATGCTTAAAAGGCTAACTAGCTTATAGGTTTCTAAGAGAAATCCACCATTTAGGTGCTTGAAGGATTGAAGTATTGATTTATTTTGTGTGTTATGATATTTTATATCCCTGATCTACATCAACATACTTCAACTTCACTTTCTTAGTAAACTTATCTCCTTTATATAGTGCCTCCAGTCTTGTCCATATTTTTTGTGCAGAATCCAAGTCTTTAACCTCTGTGAATTCACCCTCAGAGAGCGCACTGATCAATGCTTCTCTTGCAACCATATTAAAACTAAATAACTTCTTTTCATATGCATTTGCAATCTCTAATTCATCTTTAGTCTTGTTCTGTTCATCCTTCTTAGTAATCATCTAGTAGTGAATCTCTAAGCAGAGTAGGTGAGTTCTCATCTTGTTCTTCCAACTGTCAAAAATTTTAGGATCAAATTTTGGACTATCCTTCCTATAGTACGCTATCTTAAGGATCACCTCAAGCTATCAATATTTATCTCAAAGGACCATAGGATCTGATACCAATTGTTAGCAATAATAGTCCACCAACAAAACTGAGAGAGGGGAGGGGGAATTAGTTGCGAGCTGAATAAATTAAAATTTATAAACCAAATACTCAATGCAAATCTGAACACATCAAATGTAACACCATAACATGAGAAATTGTTGTCGATAAAACCCTATTAAGGTAAAAACCCCGGTGGGAATTAGCACCCACAAATAATACACTGAAAGTATTGTATCCCTGTTAGGAGATTTAGCCTTGTTAGGAGATTTAGCCTTGTTAGGAGCTTATTATTACATACAGTACATGGTTCCTATTAAAGGACAAACCATGTTAAGAGTTAAGAGAAACAAAAGGCTCAGTGCCCAAATGTGAAGGTTCAATCCATCTTCTAGACTCATTGTTCGAAATACAAATATAGGAGTAACAGTAACTAGTTAACTGACTGATAGCAACTTGATTTTCTTAAGAAGTTCCAATGAAGTTCATCACAATCACTACCTCTTCTCTACATCTAGCAGAATTCACAAATACAAGCTCACAACTTTCACTTTTCACAACACACTCTTGTCTCATCGAGAAACAACTCTTCCTTATACAAGTTTACAATAAACAATTAGGTCGGCCTGTTAAGACTTCCCCAGTGAACAAAAAATTATATAGACCCTTTCTAAGATACATATGATACCTTACACAAGTAAATATAAATTTCAACTCATCAATTATACTCCAAGATCCGAAATCCACGTTCGCTATCCTCTAAACACATTACACCACAATAGTCGACCACAGAAAAATCTTTGCAAGATCACACACTTCATCTGACGTCACCAAGAACACAATGAATAAAAATTAACAAGTAACATTCTCCAATATGTCTTCTACCATGCCTTAATATCACAATCATAACTTGTGCTTGCATCCAATTTATCTATAAAACTTAGAGACCAACTATGTCATAATTTCTTTATCACTGCTCTGTACCCAGTCTTCACAGAAACAACTCTAACTTATTCCAACAGTAAGATCAAGCCAAGAGACCTTAGATATAATATCACTACTCATACTTGTATACATCTCACTCATACAACGTCTGTATAATTTTTCCAGTCTTCCCTGTACCAGTGATAACTAGTTTGTCTGAGACTTTCACTGAAACATATGATGACATCAATGACAAAGCATGAATATCAAAACATCTTCACAAAACCAATTCCAACAATCTCCCCTTTGGCATTGATGGAAACATATGAGAAAATTCATCAACCCAAACAATATCCTTATCAATATCCTCTTCAGAGCTCCCCCTAAAATAGAAGGGATTTTCTACTTCTATCAATCCCTCTTTGACATCAATGGAAAAGGGTGCCATATCTATCTTCCTTCTTTGACCATCCCACCTTTTCAAGGTGTATATTTTTCAAATCTTCATGCCTTCAACAACCAGGTGCTTGATCACCCAAATATGTTCTGCACTCACTCCCCCTGAGGAGTGCATCCAAGCATCAAGTCCTATGATTGATATAACTATGATAGCTACTTGACTGATGCATTTATGGATCATTTAATTCTTGAAAGGAGGAGTTCCCACCCCAAGCATACCTCTAAGATACTCAAAGGCATCTTTTGGCAAAGGTTTTTGAATATATCTGCTATTTTTTCCTTTGTATTAATGTACTCCAATCTGACTTCTTTTTTTGCAACCTTGGCTCTCAAAAAGTGATATTTGATTGAGATGTGTTAGTTCTTTGAATATATAACATGATTCTTTGACATTTTCACTGTGCTTATATTATCACAATGTATAACCATTGGTTCTTCAAAATTAATCCCAATATCCTTCAACATCTGCTTCATCCACACAATCTGTGTACAATTCATAGTAGGAGCTACATACTCTGATTCAATAGTAGATTGAGCTATACAATCCTGCTTCTTAATTAACCATGAAACCAACCTCTTTCCAAGGAAACATGAACCTCTACTTGTGCTCTTTGTGTCATCAACACTTCCTGCCCAATCAACATTGGTATAACCATGCAAAGTAAAATTATCAGATTTTTCATACCATAAACCATATTCTAGTATTCCCTTTAGATATCTGAATATCCTCTTAACTGCTGAAAGATGAGTCTCTTTAGGATCTTCTTGAAACCTTGCAACAATTCCAACTGCATTAACAATGTTTGGTCTAGTGTGAGTTAGATATTATAAATCTTAAATCATTGATCTGTACTTTGTCTGAAATACACTTTGAGATTCATCAATAGTAGTAAGCTTACCACTAGTAATCATAGGTGTTCCAACAATTTTACAATCTTCCATTCTAAACTTCTTCAATAATTCCCTAAGATACTTGGTTTGAGAGATGAAAATACCATGTTTGTCCTGAGTAATTTTCAAACTAAGAAAGAACTTCATTTCACCAATCATAGAAATTTCAAATTCATTTTTCATTTCCTTAGAAAACTTCTTACTCATTTCATCATTACCTCCAAAAATAATGTCATCAACAAAGACTTCAACAATAAAGATTCCATCTTCACTAGTTCTCAAATACAAATTATTGTCTGCACTACCTTTTCTGAAACCAAGATGTAGTAGACACCTTTCCAACTGAGCATACCATGCTCTAGGTGCTAGTTTCAGTCCATATAATGCCTTTTTCAACTTGCAAACTATATCTTCATCATCTGTCAAAGAAATCCATCAGGCTACTTAATGGTAGAATTCTTCCTCTAGATCTCCATTCATAAATGCATATTTCACATCCATTTGATATACCTTAAAGTTCTTGTGTGCTTCATAAGCAAGGAACATCCTTACTGCTTCTAATCTCACAATAGGAGAAATTTTTCTTCAAAGTCTATGCCTTCTTGTTGTGAGAAGCCTTTACAAACCAGTCTAGCCTTATTCCTTACTACCATACCTTCTTCATTCATTTTGTTTCTGAAAACCCATTTATGCCATATAACATTCTTGTCCTTAGGTCTAGGAACCAATTCCCAAGTGCTGTTTTTATCTATGTGATCCAATTCTTCCTATATTGCCTTATTCCAAGATTCATCTCTACATGCCTCAATAGTAGTTTTTGGTTCAACTTGAGAAATCAAACAAATCTCATTCCTCATTCTAGATCTTGTCATCATTCCTTTATTTATTTCACCAATAATTTGATTTTCAGGATGTTTTTTCTTAACATACCTTGGTGTCTTTGGAGTTTAAGTATTTTCATTCAGGCATACCTCAATTTTATTGTCAATCTCAAGAGTTTCCTCTTGACTTTTAGTAAACTCTCTATTCTCTGTAATCTGATTATAGTCATACATTATTTCCTGAATCTGAAACCTCTCATCAATTCTGACATTAGCACTTTCAACTAACTTCCTCAATCTTATATTGAAACATTTGTAAGCCTTTCTCTTAGGGGAATGACCAAGGAAAATTCCTTCGTCACTTCCAGCATCAAATTTTCCTATCTCATCATCCCTTTTGATATAACACTTACTGTAACACCCCAAAATTGACATCTTGCAACCCTAACCAATTTTGTTTCATTTGTCATTCTTTTGAATCATCAAAGTCCTATTGTACTAGGCAATTCTGAGTTTTGACTGACTCTACTCGACCTAAGTGTCAAATGTAGAAAATCCTAAATCTGCATCAATCATACATTATATTTAATTCCTAAATATCTATTGGCTAAACAAACCCTATGATTAAATTAATTTAATTATAAAGTCTTAGCACTTTAATTAAATTAAATTCACCCCTTTTAGCTAAACACATGAAAATGAATTAAATAATATTTAATTATTAAATAAATATCCTCATTTCAATAATTGAATTTTAACATTCAAATAATTGAGAAAAACACATTTATGAGGTCATATTTATTTAATTAATTAAATATTCTCTCAAAAATCTTCTTTCCTGTTCAGAAATGGAAGTTTTGAAATGACTGTGCTTTAAAGAGAAAGAAAACAGTTAAAATCAAAGAAAGAAAACAGTGAAAGCAAAGGGGAAAACAATTCATTGTTTTCTTTTAAAGAAAGCTTTCTATTTTGAACTGGCTTTTCTATCTGTTTTATTTCAAAAAGGAAACTTTCTATTCTGAGCAGACTTTCAATCTATAAAAGAACTCTCATTTCTCATTCAAACCCCTGAGAAAAATATGCATTGTTAGAATAAAGAATTGCTGCTTCATTTTAGTTGATAATCTCATTTACATTTAGCTATCATTTGCAATATAATAGCTTCATTTTCTTAGAATAATCTCATATTTCTTATCATGTCTTAGCTTAAATTCATTTAGATTAATCTTGCATTATCTTGCATCACATTCATGGAGAAAAATCCTTCATTCTTAGATTGGTCTATGGTTGTGAGACTCTCGTTCTGAGAGCTATTCAAAACCCATCTAGATAGAAGGCAATAGGTCGAATCATGCAGGCATGCAAGATGAATAACTCATATTCACTTCTATATGTGGCTGATGAACAAGGACTATGTTGAAGTGTATGGTTGAATAGCAAGGCCAAATTTAACATATACATTTTTGGCGCCCACTGTGGGGCTCAAAAATTTACTTTTTGGCCTCATTCTACACTTTTTTTGATCAATTCTGGTTTTCATCTATACGGCTCTATAATGAAAATTCGCGCGAACTTTCTTGCACAACCATGCGAAGTTTTGCAAGTATATGCATTCTTCGCGCGCATATCTGGGTTTCTTCACGTGGATCGTAATACTTCTTCGCACGACATTTGACACCAGTGATTTATAAATTTTAGTTTTTGATATCTCTGTTTCTGCTGATTTTTGACCACTAATGGTTTTTGTTTTCTGTTGACTGTGTTTTTCTGGTTTTATCTTTGAAATAGCTTAACGGTGGTTTGCAGGACGTTGATATGAAGAAAGAAATTACAAAATACTAACATATTTACTGCAAGACGCTTGTCGAAGACATACGTGTTTTCACAAAACTCTCATGTCTATTTTTAGTAGTTAGAACACACTTTGGTTGGTGCTTAAAATGAATCATTGTCTTGCATGATTGAAATGTTTTCTAGTTTGTAATTCCAAGAACTATATGAACGTATCCTCTCCCCTCACCTTTATGGATCTTGGGTGTAAGAGAAATTCATATGATTCTTCTAGAGTGGCTACCTCCCAAGTGCTTTAGTAGAGCCAGTGAGAGTGGATGCCCAATCGGTAACAGGCTAAAGCCAAGCCCTTCCAAACTGGTATATAAAAATTCCATTGTGATTAATCTCATAATGGACATGTGTGAATTCGTTGTGGCAACCAAAATCTCCTCCAGTACCCTAGTGGTGCGTTAAAGTCCCGACATTGTTAAGGTAAAAGTCTTGCTTTGAAAGGATTGGGAGAGCCCCCTTAATTGGGAAAATGACTTGATCACAACCACCTGAACAGATGTCCTTACTACAAACTATTGTTATAGTATCCCAAAACCCTCTATCTATTGGCATGGAAGGTCAGAGACCGACTAAGATACCCCACACTTTTACAGATCTTAGTAGAGACAACAACCCTTTGGGAAGCAATTCCTTTGGGGTTTGAAGCTTGGTGTGCCTGAGAAGTGAGTGCACATGTAAGGAGGAGCCCATGCCTCCAAGATTCTAAGTTGTCCGTTATGAGTAAGCGTAGCTGAACTTCAATTCAAGTGGGGATTCAACAGATACTTCCCTGGCTATCCTAGGATTATGATGTGTCTATTCTAGTACTACAAACATTCTGTTTAATATATTTTGCGTGGGTGTATCATTTAAACAATAAAAAAAATGTCAAAACACACAAATTGTCAAACTTGAACATGTCCAAAACAATCTGTAACTCAAACTCTCTGTCAGAAAACAACATGATCTTGTCTCAAAAAATGTAATCTGGTCTTAACTGTCAGCTTCTATAGAATTTCATTTGTCAAAACTGCCAAGTCTCGCGTGAAATTCTGCCTTCTTCGCGTCATTATTTGAGAAACTTCACGCGACACTCTAGCAATCATCACATGACATTTTGCAATCTTGCTATCATATTTCACCAGTTTTGTCACTTTTATTCACCAGTCTGTCATCATATTTCATGCGGTACTGCATAGTTTCGCGTGAGCTTATGTGAATCTGCGCGCAAGAACGTACTTCTTTGCGCGAGTCTGAAGCATTTTTTTCAAAATAATGAGCAATTTACCATCTATCCAGCATCCTTCTACTAAATCTGATCTCGGTTCTGGGTCTGTTTATCTTCCTTTTATCTGCACACAGTCTGCAACTTGATTTCTTGGGTTGAGAATTACGTGATTCTTGCTTTACCTGGTCTCGTCTCATATATTTTGATCTATTTCTACTATGTCATCATACCTTGTTTTGCAATAGTCACCTCTTGGCTATTCTACCCTCATTCCCAATGATTTGCACCAAGGATACTTCACCTTCTGGCACTTTCTGTGCATTTACTTTGAGACATTTTCAAGTGTGGTCCTAGTTCACATCCCTTCTACAATCTTTGTCTATGATTGTTACAACTCGAAGTGGAAAAATATTCCCTTCAATCAATCAAGATGAATTTGTACTTTCCACACCATTTTTGACTACATCTAGTGAGGAATTATCTTGATCTTCTTCTCCGGTACTTTGACCTTACATCAAACGATCAATTCTAGTGGATTTTAGTAAGGTTTGAAACCCTTTGTTCCAAGAGGATCCAAATTATGAAAACACTCAACCTTCTCATACTGAGTCTTTACACATTGAATACTTGCATTCTAGCAAGATGGCAGATCATGACCAATCAGGTGAACATAGCATAGATGACCACTCTAAAACTAGGGGTAAATTCCCTTTTCAAGACCCTCCTCTTGATGAAGAGAAAGAAATAACCCAAGGGGATATCTTTGAAGCTCGTGATAATAAAAACTTCATGAGAATGATGGCGGTCCTAATGAAAGAAGAGAAGGAGAAATACCTTCTCGAATTGGCCAACCAAGGAGCCAAACTCCCCTCCGATTACAAGGTAGAGACACTTGTTGAGAAAGAGGAAGAAACTGAAAACTCCCACTTGCAAAATAAAATGCAATGCATGCAAGAACAACTCATTCAACTCATGAAGGATAAAGACAAATTTGCTACATAGTTCACACTGGGTACATAATTGGGTACATTTGATACCCAGGATCATTTGAGAGAGTTTGGTGCTCTCTATGGAGTTTATACATGATACAACCTACCTCATGCATCTCTTCCCACGTAGTTTGGGAAGGCCAGCTATGGAATGGTTCTCTAGACTACCAATTGGAATCAAAACTTTTGACGAAATTGCCAATTTGTTTCTACAACACTATTCTCACAACATCCAACATCCAGTTCACATCGGAGATCTTTGCAACTTGAAACAAAATCACGGGGAATCCTTCTTAACATTTCTCTAAAGATGGAGACAACTTTATACAAGATATTCTTGCAAAATACCCGAATCTGAAATGTTGGACATCTTTCTAGACAATCTTCTTCCAAACTTTGGGTATCAAGTACAATTGCAAGGTCCTTTAACCTTTGATGACATGATTAAGAAAGTTGTGAGAATTGAGACGTTCATGGTTAAGAAAGGAGAACTGACCTTGCACAAGGAAAACAAACAAGGGTCTTCCTCAAGCAAAGATAAACCAAAATTTCCCAAAAAAAACCATAATGTTGTGAATGGTGGAGTTGTAGACAATGTGACTCCCAAGCCTTCAAAGGCTTCTTTTAATCTCACTACCACAATGAAGGAAGCCAAGGCCACTGAAGAGGCCACGACAGAATCTAAACTAAGTACTTCTCATTTTTCTGGCTCTAAACCTTGGGCTCCTAGACCCAAGTGTGAATTCACTCATTTAGGAGAACCTCTTGATGCGGTTTACAAGACTCTCTTGGAAAACCATTTACTCACTCCACTAGATAATTCATTACCTTATGATCCACAACCAAGACCCTCTTGGTGGAATGAATCTGCTTATTGTATTTTTCACCAAAACAAAGGTCATAAAATGACTACTTGTCTTAAATTGTGGCATAAAATTGATAGTGAGGTTATTGCTGTGGGAGGTCACAACAAGAACTTAGACCACCAAGATTTTAAAGACCCATTTCCTCCTCATGGGAAAGGTGAGTCATCCAAAGGTAGAAATACGGATGCCAAGGTCAACTATACATACAACAATAACGACAATGTCATTAATATGGTTGAGCTTGTTGATACTGAATACTATAATGTTGTCATTCTCAAGGGAAAGGAAGATACTCCCATGCCCAAAACTCCTTTTAGCTTGTGAGGGTCTACACCTCAGTCCTCTGAACAAGAACAGTCTCAAGTTAGTGCAAACACTGTTACTCGATCTCGTGCTAAGATAATTCTCAAAGGCCCTGATCCTTCTACGTCTACACCAACACAACTTGCAGAAAAAAATACTATTGGATCTACCAATAAGAATCCAAAATTGGGTTCATCTAATGCTACCAATTACAAAATTCTAGAGCAATTACAATGTACTAACGCTCAGATCACCATCTTCGAGCTGCTGAAAATCTCCCCCGCTCATAGGGAGATCCTTGATAAAGTCCTCACCGAGGCAAATGTCCCAAAAGATTTTGATCTTGACCAGTTTCAATCCATGGTAGATCACTTGACCTCCTCCCATTACTTTTTCTTTCTCTGAGGAAGATGACCATTCTTTGAGTCACCCGCATAATAACCCCTTGCACATTGAAGTCATGATTGGTCCAAAGCGCGTTCGCCGTGTTCTCATAGATAACGGTGCTGGCCTCAAGATTTGCTCTGCTAGTTTCCTTACTGATTTAGGCTACAGCCAAGACTACATAGATGCTCGCAAAAATATTACTATTAAAGCATATGATGAGGAAGAATGCAAATCTAAGGGTCTACTTGTGTTGCCAATCAGAGTTGGCCCTATTGAAAGGGATGTTATTTGTCAAGTTCTTGACATTCCTTTAGCATACAATATTCTGTTGGGAAGGACATGGATCCATGAAATGTGAGATGTCCCTTCAACATACCATCAGTGCATTAAGTTCCCATTCCAAGGCTCTAAAGTGACTATACTTGCTAATACACGCTATGATTGCAACACAGTCACAAAATCTGCTGATATCTTTGTACCCACCAACAAAGAGTCTATTGAGCTCCTCAAGACTAAACTAAAGGACATGGAAAAGGGTCTGATACTCAAGGAAATTGACATGGGAGGATATCAGATGGAACTCGTGCTATCTATTACATCTCTACCTTTGTCTCCGCATTCTTTTGGGAGACCTTCTAAGAACACAAAACCTTCTATAGTTCCTCCTTAAACAAAATATGGTGGTACCTTTGTACAGGTCATGATACCATTAGAAGAAGCTAAAAATAGGGCTATCAAAGCTTGGATTTATAAAGGGGAGGACACTTCTTAAAAAACCACTCCACCTTATGACATAAATCCTGAACAGTATGGCAAAGGTCTAACTATTATGCAACATTTTGGCTACAAAGGAAATGGTCCTATAGGGGTGAACCATAAAGGATTGATTGCACCTCTTGAAGCTATTGGTCGCCAAACACGTGACTCTATAGGTATAGGCTTCAAGAAGCTCACATTTCAACTGGGGATAAACCAATTTGTACCTCACACAGATCAACAACCAACACCTAAAGAGACATCTAAAACTAAAGAGTTTGAAGACAGCTTGGAGGAAGACTACTTCCCTTGTCCCATTCCTCCAGATCTGGTAGCATTATTTGCTGAGCCAAATGAATTTATATCGTGTGTCAGTATAGTCATGATTGATAGCACTTCTACTAAAATAACTCCACTTTCTCCATTAACCTACGAGCGGTGGAAAGAAATGCACATTGTCAATTCAGGTCATCAGGGTGATTTGTACATACCACCACACTTCCAAGAGTAGTTTGAATAGGAGAAAACCCAACCACTCCTCACTAAATAAGAAGCAGATGATGAAGAACATCTGTCAAAAGATGCTTATCTCACCATAGCCAAAGTTTTAGATAGAAATCACCCAAACTGGGGACAAAGGGTTGACTTCACTCATGTTCTTGATATGATGCCTAATGATGAAACAAACTCTCATGAATATGAGTTTGACAGCTTGTCATATGGCACCTCTAACAGAGATATAGATACAATTCACACACATGAAAACCTTCTTGACGTAGCTGAAGGGTCTAGTGTAAGGTCAAATGAGTCTGATTCCATCGTTGTTAACATGTCATCTACTATGGTCATTAGGAGTCAAAGGAATTTGACTACACCTTTGGATGAGATTGCTCCAGGTCTCGACTTGCTTGTCCGTGATTTTGATGAATATAGCATGAACGCACTTGAACCCATCACTACTCTTTCACTCTGCCATCCTGAGATTATAGAATGGAACTCTTCGTCCCCATCTAATGAAGTCCTTATGTTCCAGAATGATTACGCTCTTTCCTGTTACCTCAATGCTGTCGAACCTGTAATGTCCTCCACTAGCGAAGAAAGTGTCAACATGACTGAGGCTGATATTAAGTATCTTAGTCACAAAATCAAAAGAAGAAAAAATAGGCGTTCTGATGGTGAAAACCACATTGTGGTAGTGTCAGAGCCTAAAAAAGTCAAAATAAAAGACGTATCCAAGGGTGAAAACCTCTCTGAGGCACTTGAGGATGAGATACTTGATATGCTTCTGAGTCATTTTCAAGAATGATCATTTGTTCTTATTAAAGAAACTCAACCAATCAATTTGGGTACAAATGATGAGCCTCAGATCATTCATTTGGCACAATCATTATCTGAGACAGAAAGAGAGGAATTCATTACATTCTTTCAGAGAAAAAAGATAAAATTTGCATGGAAATATTCAGACATGCCAGGATTAGACCCTAATCTAATCATGCACCACTTGTCCATTGCACTAGGTGTCAAGCCTGTCAAACAAAAGCTTCAAAAAATGCATCCACATGTAGCTCTACTTATCAAAGCTAAATTGGAGAAACTTCTCAAGGCAGTGTTTATTAGAGCCATTGACTATGCAAAATGGATCTCTAACATTGTTCCATTTTCAAAACATGACAAATCTATCTGAGTATGCACAGACTTCAGAGAATTGAATAAGGCATGTCCTAAGGATGACTTTCCATTGACCAATATTGATATGATTGTAGATATGACAACAGGATATGAAATGTACTCATTAATGGATGGTTTCTTTGGCTACAACCAGATAAAGATTGCGCCAGAGGACCAAGAGAAAATTGCTTTCACATGTGCATGGGGCACTTTTTATTGGAATGTCATGCCCTTTGGCCTCAAAAATGCTAGTGCTACATATTAGAGAGCTGTCACCACCATATTTTATGACATGATGCATAAAAAAATGGAAGATTATGTCGATGACACTCTAGCTAAGAGCATGCAACGAGAGAAACACCTTGCGGATCTAGGTCGTATACTAGATCGCATGGAACAGTTCAGTCTAAGGCTCAATCCTAAGAAATGCACATTCGGCATAACATCTAGAAAATCACTTGGTTATATCATATCTACAAAAGGCATAGAAGTGGATCCTGAGAAAGTTCAAGCTATCATGGAAATTCTGCCACCAAAGAATATCAGACAAATGAGAGGACTTCAAGGCCGATTACAGTCTATCCGGTGCTTCATCTCACAACTAGCGGACAAGTCCCAACCATTCACCAAGAATTTACACAAGGGTGTGACTTACCAATGGAACAAGGAATGTGATGAGGGGTTCACACAAATCACACAATATCTTGTGAACCCGCCAATATTGATGCCTCATATTCATGGGAAGTATACTTTACATCTCTACTACAGATACATCAGTGGGTGTCCTATTGGCCCAAGAAGATCAGAACAATAAAGAAAGGGATATCTACTACAATGGTAGAACTTTGGTCTCATATGAAATAAAATACTCTGTTATAGAGAAGGCTTGCCTCACATTGGTATTTTCTTCAAAAAAATTGTGACACTACATGCTGGCTCATACTACACACCTTATCGCTAAGATTGATCCTCTAAAATATTTTCTTAGTAAACATACCCTCACAGGTAGACTAGCTAAATGGGTCATGCTTCTCAGTGAATTTGATAATGAGTATGTAGAGATAAAATCCATCAAGGGGCAAGTGATTGTAGATCAATTGGCGGAAGCACCTCTAGTAGATCATCAACCATTGAACATTGAATTTCTAGATGAGTCCATATTCCTTCTCACGCATTGATCCTGGACTATGTTCTTTGATGGTTCATTTATCCAACAAGGGTCAGGTGCTGGGATACTGTTCATTACACCTCAAAGGCACTCTTTACCAAAAGCATACAAGATGTTGTTTCCTTGTACAAACAACATCGCTGAGTGCAAAGCCTTAATCAATGGTATGAGGATCACCCTTGAGTGGCGAGTGGACAAGCTCAATGTCCTTGGAGATTCACAATTAGTCATCAATAAAGTAAATGATATCTATCAGACAAAAGATGACAAGCTAGTGCCTTATAAACGGTTGGTTGATGACCGCAGAAAGTATTTTGTTCACATCACATTTCAACAGGTTCCAAGAGAAGACAATAAAGTGGTTGATGCCATGGATACTCTTGCTTCCATGCTATAGATGCCAAAAAATGATTTTTGACATGAATTCCTAGTGGAGACGTTACGCTACCCAGCCTATGATTCCCCTGAGTCCTAGATGATCTATTCTATCAATGGACATGACTCATCCCGCTACCATCATATTTACTCCTACCTTCATGACCAGATTGTTCCAGACACTTACACCCAAAATGAGAAATGTCACTTAATCCGCAGTGCTTCACAATTTGTCATCATAGCTAACGACTTGTATAGGCGTGGTTTGGACGGTACCCTATTTAGGTTTTTAGAACCTGATAATTCCAAATGTGCGTTAGTAGAGGTGCATGAAGGCATCTGTGAGTCTTACTCTAATGATCTCACACTGGCCCGTAAAATTATTAGAGCTAGTTACTATTGGCCAGATATGGAAAAAGAAGCTACACATTTGGCTAAGTCTTGCAAATAGTGTCAACTACAAGGTAATCTAATTCATGCTCAGCCAAGGAGCTTATTCCCTTCATTAATTTCTGGCCATTTCAACAATGGGCCTTTGACTTGGTGGGTTAGATTTATCCCTTGTCCTCAAATGGACATAAGTTCATCATCACAGCTACATAATATTTTACTAAGTGGGTGGAGGCAGTACCTCTCACCATTTCCAATGGAAAATTAGTAGCTATTTTCATTTTCAACTACATCATCAAAAACAAGGATTTGACAGAGCTATGCTCTAAGTTTAAAATTACTCAGCATTGGTCTTTCATCTATTATCCTCAGGCTAATGGATAGGTGGAAGCATCAAACAAGACAATCCTCAAAATCCTGCATCGCACAGTGCACAAATCTAGATGAGATTGGCATCTCCAGATCAATCCAGCTCTATGGGCATACAGGACAAGCATAAGAACACCAACAGGGGCTACACCCTATGATTTGGTTTATGGAGCAGATGTTGTGTTACCAATTGAGGTTGAGATTCCTTCTCTACGAGTCTCTCTGAAAGGCCTCATTACTAATGATGATAACATAATATCTCAGCTACAAGAGCTAGAACTACTTGAGGAATGTTGGCAAGTGGCGTTTGATCACATTAGAGCATATCATAAAAGGATGTCCAAGAGCTATAATAAGAAGGTTTGACCAAGGGATTTCCAACTGGGTGACCTCGTTTTGAGGGAGAACCCTAAGAATCAACAACATCGGGTCCAGAAGGGAAAATTTGAACCAAATTAGCTTGGTCTGTATGTTGTCACTGTAGTGTTTAGGTCTGGCACTTATCAAATTTCTACTACTGAAGGAGAACAAATCAAAGAGCCGATCAACGCTCTTCATCAAAAATGGTTCTATAGTTGAGACATCTTCAGTATGCTCATGTATATAGTAAAGTCCTAAAAAAATTCTAAAAATTCTTGAAAAAATGATCTTAGTGAAAACCTAGCGATAGGCACTTTGATGTATCTCCAAAAATATTATATATTCCAAAAATACAAAAAAAATAAAAAAATAAAAAATACAAAAAAAGAGAAAAAGAGAAAAGGTGCCATTGATGAAAACCTGGCAAACAGGTGTCATGGTTGCCTAAAAAAAAAAAAGAATTTCTACCATGAAGGTGAAAACCTGGTAAACATGCACCTCTTGTTCCACATTGTTATATCTATCGCAACACCACTTGGCTTTATGCATATGCTTTCCTGCTTTGCTGCTTTCCTACTTTCCTACTTGCATTTGCTTTTTCGCATGCTTTCAGTTCCCATCAAGACACCAACTTACATGGATTGAAACTGGTCATACTCTCAAGAAAACCTCCCTAGTCTAGGAGGCACGGTCCTATTACTCTTCACATCAGTCACTAGTGGTTCTCACTACATCTGTCGGCTGATGCCTAGCTATTGCTACAATCTCTTCACTCAAGAATCTCTCTTGTGTTAGTCACCAGTGGTTCTCACTGCGTTTGTCTGCTATCGCTGTACTATTGATATTTCTCACATCTATTATAGTTGGAGTTATACTCAATGCTCTATCTTTCGATACTTGGTCTTGACAATTCCTTGTTTTAGTTTGTACATAGCTTTCGGTCACTTTTGTGACACTCTGGTTCCTTTGCGAACCCTACTGACTTGACATTGATTCAGCACCATATGCCTAGGGGAAACCAAATCTAGTTTATCCTCACAACATATGTCAAGTCAGTCATCGTTACTTGGGGACATGGGTCCCCAATTTGATCATATCTTTGGTTTACACCGAGTCAATAATCTTGTCACCTTTGCAAGACAACTCGCTACTGACACAAACTGGTGTTTTTCAACACCACCATAAACAGTGTTTTTCAAAACTATCTTTGGACACATCTGTGTTTTTTAACACACATCAGATATGAAATGTAAATATCTATCGATGAAAATCAAACACAATGCACTCACAAGCACAATGGTGTTTTTCAACACCCTATACACATACACATACATATTTGAAAACTTTGAAACTGGCTGAGCTATGATTGAATATTTCTTTGTATGCTGTTTGTTCTCATGGATTTCATTGATATTTTCTTTGTCTACTACTTGTAGGTGTGGTTTCAATGATCTGGCAATGTCAAATAAATAGGGTGTATGTGATAAGAGCTCCCGCATTAAGGTGGAAATGCCTCACATCCCTCGATCTTATTTATTTGTACACCATGGTGAGGTTGGAACTATCTCCCTGACTGTTATTGCTCTATTTTTTTTTGCATGATCACACTCATGGTTATCTTGGATTTGCATGCCTCGATAATGGTGTACTCTTGCAACATCAACTGGAAATAATGTTCGGGTCATCTTGGCTTTTGTGCCCTGGTGCTTACATTTGTTTCCTACATTTTATCCGATGAAAGTTATATTCATATCCTTATGGTCGTAGTGGCACTAGTAAGGATTGTATCGACTACGATGTTCCAAAAGATGCTCAATGATGATAATTATACGATGGGTCTCACAATCATGTCCTAGGGATTGCATCTAGCATAGGATTGCATTTTCATTCTAGACTTGCATTGTGGCTGCAATTTGATGTTCACTTCATTGCGTTCTCCTGGATTTGTACATTGGGGGGTTCTACTTCTGTGTCCTGGCTTCATCACGCTACACAAGTGTTTTATCCTCACACTCACTCTTCAAAAGTTGCTATATCGACCACTCTGAACCCATTTTCGGGATCAAAATCAAAATCTGACAATACTATATAGCTCAAAATTGTATTTTAAAATTTTTGGGACCGATGCAATTAGACGCTTGTGCAGTTGACTTTCTAATGTTGCTTTCTTGTTAGAATCATATCTAATCAACGTTTTCTCAAATCTTTGACTCTTTTCATCAAAATTCAACTCTGGTCAAACTTGGTCAACCTAGACCTCAACATCGCTCAAAATTGATTCTGAATCTTCTAAATTCTTTCGTAATCTATTCTGAGTTCCTCTTGATCTCCAATTCAACATCTATCTATGATTTCTCACTCTCAATCATCATTATGATGTGTCATCTTTCCATTTCACTCCCGATGGGGCAAGATGATTACATCATTGAATCTATTCCAATCAATCCGATCTGATTTTCAAAAGTCCTCACTGCTAGGAGCATCTCATCACTTGGGGCATGTTCAGTTTTTCATACTTGATAGTAAAAAATGGATACTCCACAATCAATAAGGGCATCTTTGTTCCTTACATCTCGTCATCTATTATGTATTGGGACAATCTAACCCGGATCCCTAAGGATCAAGCTTCGTTCTGGAGATGATTCTTGAAATCTCAATATATGAAGTATCTGAGAAATCTAACTCAGGTTCTTGAGGATCAAGCTTCATTCTGGAGATGCTTCTCGTAAACTCATCTATTGGGAATTGGGGTAATCTAAACCTGACTCCTGAAAATCAAGCTCCATTCTGGAGATGATTCTAAACTTGATCTAACCAGTGTCTGGGAAATCTAACCTAGATATTGGGGGACTAAGCTTCATTTTGGAGATAGTCCTAAAATCTCTATTGACTATCTTTTTGGACAGGTATTGGGGCAATCTAACCCTGACTCCTGAAGGTTGAGCCTCGTTCTGAGGACAGTCTTGTGAAAGATATCAATCTAACCAGTGTCTGGGTAATCTAACCTAGATATTGGGGGACTAAGCTTCATTTTGGAGATAGTCCTAAAACCTCTATTGACTATCTTTTTATGGAAATGTATCAGGGCAATCTAACCCTGACTCCTGAAGGTTGAGCCTCATTCTGGGGACAGTCTTTTGAAAGATATCAATCTATTAGGTATCTGAGAATCTAACTTAGATCCCTGAGGATCAAGCTTCATTCTGAAGATGATTCTTGAAATCTTAATCTATTAGGTATTAGGGAAATCTAACCTAGATCCTTGAGGATCAAGCTTCGTTCTAGAGATGACCCTAAAAAACTCTACTTGATCGACGTCTTGGAAATCTAACCTAGACTTCGGAGAGTTAAGCCCTGTCATGGAGATGGCTCTGAAATCTTCATCAATCGATCTTTGCATCATCAATTTTTGAAATCTAATCTTCTATGCTTTAGACTTCCGACTATTCTTTGAATCAATGCGCTGCTCGCACATCAATTCAAAGAGGGGCAAAATGTAACACCCCAAAATTGGCATCTTGCAACCCTAACCGATTTTGTTGCATTTGTCATTCTTCTAAATTATCAAAGTCCTATTGTACTAGGCAATTCTGAGTTTTGACTAACTCTACTCGACCTAAGTGTCAAATATAGAAAATCCTAAATCTACATTAATCATACATTATATTTAATTCCTAAATATCTATTGGCTAAATGAACCCTATGATTGAATTAATTTAATTATAAAGTCTTAGCACTTTAATTAAATTAAATTCACCCCTTTTAGCTAAAATACATGAAAAAGAATTAAATAATATTTAATTATTAAATAAATATCCTCATTTCAATAATTGAATTTTAACATTCAAATATTTGAGAAAAACACATTTATGAGGTCATATTTATTTAATTAATTAAATATTCTCTCAAAAATCTTCTCTCTTGTTTAGAAATAGAAGATTCAAAATAATTGTGCTTTAAAGAGAAAGAAAACAATTAAAATCAAAGAAAGAAAACAGTTAAAATCAAAATAAGAAAACAGTTAAAAGCAAAGGGAAAAACATTTCATTGTTTTCTTTTAAAGAAAGCTTTCTATTTTGAATTGGCTTTTCTATCTATTTTACTTCAAAAAGGAAAATTTCTATTATGAGTAGACTTTTAGTCTATAAAAGAACTCCCATTTCTCATTCAAACCCCTGAGAAAAATATGCATTGTTAGAATAAAGAATTGCTGCTTCATTTTAGTTGATAATCTCATTTACATTTAGCTATCATTTGCAATAGAATAGCTTCATTTTCTTAGAATAATCTCATATTTCTTATCATGTCTTAGCTTAAATTCATTTAGATTAATCTTGCATTATCTTGCATCACATTCATGGAGAAAAATGCTTCATTCTTAGATTGGTCTATGGTTGTGAGACTCTCGTTCTGAGAGCTATTCAAAACCCCATCTAGATAGAAGGCAACAAGTCAAATCATACAAGCATGCAGGATGAATAACTCATATTCACTTCTGTATGTGGCTGATGAACAAGGACTATGTTGAAGTGTATGGTTGAATAGCAAGGCCAAATTTAACATATACACTTACTACCAAATATTCTGAAGTATTTCACAGTAGGAGGATGATTAAACCAAAGTTCATAAGGTGTCTTATTGGTACCTTCTCTGATATGAATTCTATTTAAAGTTTAGACTGCAGTACCAACAATTTCTCTCTAATGCACATGCGGCACATTCTATTCAAGAAACATAGTCCTCATAGTATCTAATATAATTCTATTTTTTTTCTCTGCAATCCCATTCCATTGTGGTATCCTAGGAGATGATGTTTGTCTGTATATTCCATGCTCTTCATAGTAGCTATTAAACATATATAATGTAAACTCTCCACCTCTATCCGATCTCAAACATTTTATCTTCAGACCTGATTCATTCTCAACTTTTGCTTTGAAAATCTTAAACTTATCAAAAGCTTCAGACTTCTCTCTAAGAAATTCAACCCACATCATCCTAGAATAATCATCAACAGAGAGTATAAAATACCTTTCTCCATAGTAAGATATTGTTCTTGTAGGACCACAAAGATCTTTATGTACCAGACCCAACTTCCCCTTTACTGAGTAAGATTTTCTCTGAAAATTGCTTCTAGTCTGTTTTCCCATCACACACTCTTTACACATGGTATTAGAGGGATTCACAATTTTTGGTAAATAGCTGACTACATTTTTCATACTTGCTTTCATAGTTTTGTCAAAATTTATATGACAACCTTCTATGCCATAATCAACTGTCATCAACCTTCACAACAAAACAAGTAGCCTCTATAGTATTCAATTCAAACACATTACCTATTGATTTTGTACCTAATGCGATCAACTCTCCTGACTGACTTCTAAGAGTACATTTTCTATCATTGAACTTTAAATGATATCCCTTGTCTACAAGTTGTCCAACACTCAACAAGTTGTGCTTAAGTACTCCATCAACAAGTAATACATTGTCAGTATTAGTTTTACCATCAAAATTAATTGAACTTACCCCAATGATCAATTTTTGAGTATTATCACCAAATATGACTACACCACCATCATATTTATTTAGCTGAATAAACTTACTTTTATCACTAGTCATATGATGTGAAAAACCACTGTCTATGACCCATTCATATTTCTTTTCAATATGAGAAACTAAGGCTCTTTCTTCATGAATAGGCTCATCATATTTAATAGCAATAAATCCAATTTCATCATAATATACAATATCATCATCAGATACACCTTCACTATCATAGTAACATTCCTTATCCTTAGAATAATCTGGTCTATGAAACTTAGGCTTATGCTTAGGAACCCTTGTAGGACATCTAGATGAAAAATGACCATTCTTATTACATGAAAAAAAATTCAGGGGTAGCTTTCCCTCAAATTTACCCTTATCTCTCTTTTGTCTTTTTATGATTAAAGCCACAAGTTCATCTAGTTTCCTTTCCTCTTCTACTATCTTTGCCCAATCCTTAGCATATTCGCCAAGCTCTTCATACCTGTTATCTCTATTGGTGCTTGCAAGACTTGATAACACCTTTTTTTGATTGTGCACAGTCACCTAAATGAAGATTCCACCTTAGGTAAAGTATCTCTTAGCTCAGCAACCTCAAAGGTGGTCAATTTAGTAATCAATACCTCTCTATTGAAGTTCGTTGACAAAGGCATGATTTGTTGTATCACTTGCACTTTAGTTTTGTAAACATGTGTCAAAGATCTGAGAATCTTTGCGATCACTTCTTCTTCAATATATGTACCTCTTGAGTTTCTAATCCTTGTAACAACCTCTGTAACCCTCTGTACATATTATTTGACATTCTCATCATCTCACATTCTTAAAATTTCCATCTTATTCTTCCAATTCTGCAACTTCGCTTGCTTAGTAAACTTATCTCCTTCATATAGTGCCCCCAGTCTTGTCCAGATTTTGCGTGCAGAATCCAAGTCTTTAACCTTTGTGAATTCACCCTTAGAGAGCACGCTAATCAATGATTAAAGCTAAATAAATTCTTTTCATCTGCATCTAGAGTCTCTAATTCATCTTTAGTCTTGATCTATTCATCCTTCTTAGTAATCATCCAATACTCAATCACTAAGAAGAGTAGGTGAGTTCTCATCTTGTTCTTCCAACTGTCAAAATTTTTAGGATCAAATTTTGGACTATCCTTCCTATAGTACGCCTTCTTAAGGATCACCTCAAGATGTCAAGATTTATCTCAAAGGACCACATGCTTTGATACCAATTGTTAGCAATAATAGTCAACCAACAAAACTGAGAGGGGGGGGGGTGAATTAGTTGCGAGCCGAATAAATTTAACTTTAAACTTTATAAACCAAATACTCAATTCAAATTTTAACACATCAAATGTAACACCATAACACAAGAAATTGTTGTCGGGGATACCCTGTTAAGGGAAAAACCCCGGTGGGAATTAGCACCCAAAAATAATGCACTGAAAGTATTGTATCCATGTTAGGAGCTGATTATTACATACACTACAAAGTCCCTATTAAAGGAATGTCCCTATTAGGAGACAAGAGAAATAAAAGGCTCACTTCCTAGGCACACTGCCCAAATGTGAAGGTTAAATCCACCTTTTGGAATCACTGTCTAAAATACAGATATAGGAGTAACAATAACCAATGAATTGACTGATAGAAACTTTCTTTGCTTAAAAAGTTCCAATGAAGTTCATCACAATCACTACCTCTTCCCTACATCCAAAATACTTCATAAATACAAGCTCATAACTTTCACTTTTCACACCACACTTTTGTCTCATCAAGAAACAACTCTTATTTATACAAGTTTACAATAAACAACTAGGTCGGCATTATAAGAATCCCCAATGAAAAAAAATTATATAGACCCTTGCTAAGATACACACGGTACCTTACACAAGTAAACACCAATTACAACTCATCAATTGTACTCCAAGATCCGAAATCCATGCTCACCATCCTCTAAACACATTACACCACTATAGTCGGCCACAAACAAATCTTTGCAAGATCACATGCTTTAGGTGACATCACCAAGAAAAAAATGAATCAAAAGTCACAAGTAACATTCTCCAATATTTTTTCTACCATTCCTTAAGCTCACAAATCATAACTCGTGCTCCCATCAAAGTTATCTCTAAAACTTAGAGACCAACTCAGTCATAATTTCTCTTTCATTGGTTTGTACTCAGTCTTCACAAAAATAACTATAACATATTCCAATAGTAAGATCAAACCAAGAAACCTTAGATATAAGATCACTGCTCATCCTTGTATACATCTCCATGCTCGCATGCTCTAAAATCCCATACAACGTCCGTACACTTCTGCTAGTCTTCCTTGTACTTGTGATAACCAGTCTGTCTAAGATTTTCACTGAAACATATGTTGACATCAATGAAAAAACATGAATATAAACACCTCTTCATAGAACCAATTCCAAAAAAAATCACATATGAGAGTGACAAAAACTATCCACAACTCTACTCTACAACAAAAATTAAAGAATTTTTTCTTTGATCTCAATTTAGTTACTAAAAATGCAAATTAATGGGATTAGTGACTTATTCATTGGGATGAAGTCATACATTTATTCAAGTAAACACATATTAAATATATGAATCTAAATGCAAATTTATTACATAAACATCCAATTATGTCACAATATGAATTATGCTCATTTAATCACCACAACTCTCTTAAAGTTTTTGTAACACACAAATGTCATTTAATCCATTTATTGAAGGCAACCCTACTTATGCATTGCATATTCATGAGAAATTCACAAATAAAAAGTCATCTATTCTTAATAGATAAATTCATACAATACAAAGAGAAGGAAATGTGAGACAATTCATGGTGAGATTTTCATTAATTCTTTCATACTGTAACTTTGCAATTCATTGAACATAAAAATCCATGAAATTTACTATATAAAAGTTTCTTCTATTAAATCTACCTCTTCCTTACAAAATAAGCTTATAAGCTTCAATTCCATTTATAGAGGAGAGGGAGAAAAATAAGCTTCAGTCTATTGACACATGTCAAAATTTTCATTTACTACAAAATAATATGCCAGAGCATCTTTGTAACAGAAGCACAACAAAAAATGTTATCATCCATAACCCAACAAGTGCAATCATAACTACATAACTACTTAAAAGCTAAGGAACACACACATAAGAGAATAAAACCTAAAGTTGGCGGTGCACAATTCAAACTGAAAATAGGCGAAGAACTAACTGCAAAGAGAAAAAATATATCCAGATGCCTGAAAAGGAACAATGATCGGTTGAATCTGATTTAGGGGTGAAAAATGGCTCTTTAAATCCATGTAGAAACCTATGATGTTGGATCTAGGAAGGTCTCTAATTTTCATACCAAACTGCCTTCCCAAAATAGTTTTTCCCTGCTTTCGTAGGGCTCATTCACCTAAGAATATTTAATGATGCAATATTTTTCATGCTAACTATGCACTGCATATCTGGTTGGAAAATCAAACTCTTTAACTTTTTTCACTTAGTTTGGAGTTTCCTTGCACTTCCTATCCATAATTGACATTACATCTGCAATAAAATTTTTATATACATCTATAAAAATTATTGTATCTATTGCAATGTAGTAAACCAAATCTATGTAGTGATCACCATAACCCATCTTTTCAATTTCCACATTTATAATACCTTCATACTCCCTCTTCCATTCTTCAAAATTCTTGAACTCAAACTTTTTATTGTAGAGAGTGGGGATAGTCCAATTTTGAAGCCCTTTGAATGACCACACCTTTTCTTTTATTACCCTTTCCTTATCCTCTAGGTACTAAATTTCACATGTTAACATGTAATACATTTTATACATGCCCACCACTTGTTGAGGAGCCTTATGTGTGTATTGAGTGGCTATTCCAAGATCTCTAATCTTTGTTCCCAATGGCCTCCAAGTCTCATGAATCTGTTTTAATTCTATTAAGAAATTATCACAATGACTTGCACCTTGATAAAGAATAACAAAGGAATTGTACACATCTTCTAAACTATCCAAGATAGCCTTCAAGAGGTGAGAAAGAGTTCCTCTTACCACTGTGATTATGCTATCTTTGGCTATGAAGTTGGCCCATGTCATCTCATCTTTCATATTTAGCTGATGGTGTACATCTTGTAACTCCTTTCTTAGAGTATGTAATTCCTCGAATAAAGAAGAAGGCTCACCCTGCTTAATCATCATTGGAGAATGTGCAATAGTTTTGGCTGCCAAGGCTTTCCTCAATTGAGAATTTACTACAAGAACCTTGGTATAAGAAGCATGCATTTCTACTATTTCCTCCAAAAGACTACTAATTTATTTATGATGTAACTCTACTACATCCCTAGTAAGCATGGTTGAATGTAATGTAAAAGTGGCCTCATTTGCAGTTGTATCCTTCAAAGTCCTAATTATATCACCATCTCCACCTCTTTCTTCTACTTCAATGAGCTATTGTGGTCTATTGGTACTAGGTGCTTTTACCCACTAAGAAAGTACCTTAAGAATGGGGTGATATCCAGACCCTATAAGACCTCCTTCCGTATAAAAATATACAACTAGAAGAGGATCCTTTTTATTGCCTTATTTGATCCAATAAAAATGTTTCCTCTAGCTTCCATTATGGGATCAATAACATTCCACTTTCCTTGATAATTTGTCTAGCCTAAACTAGGGTAAGATGATCCAAATTGATATCATGTAATGTGGAATTCTCTTGGATTCCCTCTACATGTCCCCTCACCTTCAACCATAATTCCTTAAATTCTTTAGAATAAATAAATTTGTCATTTGACAAGAAAATATGAGTAACAATGGCTCTTTCATCATCACATTCCTCAATAGGAATTTCTTTATCAATGTTCATCTATCCAGAGGTTCTTTTATGAATTTATCTCAAGGAGGTGATGTAAGTGGTTGTTCCATGTCCTAATCAACATAATTTAATCCTCTAAGAATACTTGCAACCTCACTAGTTTCCTGTCTTTTTTTTGACATCTCAAAAGGTACCAATCAGGGTGCTTGAGCCTCAACCCTTATAGGTGTTGCTAGAGCTGAATTTTTAGTTGAATCCTCAACTACATGTACCTTTACCATCCTAGTAGGAGAGAGAGGAGGGCCTTGACTACTCTATTTTGATTCCACTACAGGATTATACTTACTTGCCTTCATGTATAGACTCAAAATTGTCCATCATTAGTTCTATCTTTTTCACCTCATTCTTCTCTTCAGGATAAACCCCTTAAAATTAGAGTCCACCATTCTCATTTCATTCTCAATATTTACAAGGATTACCCACTTTTTCCTTCTTTGTGGAACACATGCAAGATCAATACAATTTCTAATGACATCATTATAATATACTTGGTGAACAAAATGACCCCTTTCCAAATTCTCTTTCTTGATCCAATATTCCATAAAACCCTTAGGGTCATAATCTCTCTTGGCTCCAAATTTGATAGCATATCTTTCAATGGTGTAGTTTTTCCGTCTGTCTTAAACCTTATCATCAATTGAAAGATCATTGTATCTAGTGGACCTTGGAAGAAAAGATCCCTTCTTCTGATTAGCCATGCACATTTTCTCCATCCATAGGAATTGCCACATGAATTCAAAGAATGAAAGCCTGAGGGATACATAAATTGGAAACTGATGAAGTGACTGAGGGAAACCATATACTCTAATAAGAATATAATCATAAACTAAGAACCAGTCAACAAAATTGAAATGCCCAACCTCATAAATCCTTTGCTCTTTTGGTCTCAATATCTCCATGACCTTGGATGGTATCCTATCTAGGCCATATCTTAGCTAATGCATAACTCCCATTACAAAATGTTGATGGAAAGCTATATAGTCTATAGTCTCAAAAAACCTTTCCCAAATGTAACACCATCTTTAAACTGGGTAAGGCCTCCCTTGGTTGTCATAAAATTTAAAATGGAGCTCATCACTCCATTCATATTTGTGTTGGTGCAAAATGAGATGAGAAAGAAGAGAAGAGTATTTGAATTTGATCTCCTTGAGGTTCTCTATAATTCTCAACAATCCTTCATGAAGAGAAATCATACTCTAGATTGACATACCTATGTTGAATGCTCATTGACACCATCATTATTCCCAAAGGGATTTTATCCTTAGCATCCAATCTCAATATCTGAATCAATGCATGATAAGCTTTGATAAAATATTTTTCAAACTTCTTAACTGAGAATGGTTTACCCTTAGATGGAAGAATATGGA
This sequence comes from Thuja plicata, assembly GCA_018584345.1. NCBI lineage: Eukaryota > Viridiplantae > Streptophyta > Pinopsida > Cupressales > Cupressaceae > Thuja > Thuja plicata. Next base: position 1,716,936 of record MU226028.1, read on the forward strand.
TGTGTTATGATCCCAATCGTTCAACCTAAAAAGAATCACTTCTCCCTGTGTGTAAGTTTTCTATTTCCTCTTGTAGTTTGCTTCAAATTTCTCTGAATCAATTTCAACCAAGGCCTATCTAGCTAGGCCAAAACAACTGGTAATAGCCATTTCACTAATATCCACAAGAACTTGATCTCATGTTGTCCTTATTTTCCTTGATGTTGCATCATATATGGTGGCCAAGAATTTGATGAGGTCTACTTCAATGAATACATTAGGCACTATGAGTTTTTCCATGTCTAAGTTCCATTTTTTAGACAAAGGGACAAATTCATCTTTGTTCCTATAAAATAATGAAAGAAAGGACCACCCCCTTTGAATAATATATACTTCTCCACAATTCACACAAAGGTCCTTAAGATCCATTCTATTCTTATTTCTCATAGTTCCAATTGAGGGAGCACATCTAGGAGATCTTGGTTCAATATCTCATTTTCCCTCTACAAAGATCACCCCAATTGTAACCTATGTCATTCCTACATTAACTTCTGGCCTTTGAGCATGCTCCTCTAACCTTACAAAATGAATCTTATGACCTACTTCTAGAGCTTCTCTAGTTTTCCCTTCTATAGCAATCTTCACTTCCTTTTTCTTTCTTGGAGCCCTTGGTTTTTTTTGCTTTGGAAGATAGGGATCTTCTGCTTGTACTTTTATTTTTCTAGAAAGCTTAAGTTTTGCAACCTTGACTTGGGTTGTAGCTTCAAAATGAGGGAGTCCTAATTGTATGTGTTCATCTTCAAAAACTACAATAGCTGGCCCCACTAGAGGATTCTCACCCATCTTTTTAACCTTCTCTTTCTTCTTACCAACAAAATATTCTCCCTTATTCAATATTTTTACAGACAATTATATAGACCTACAATTCCTAATTTATCTCTATTCTTTTACACCAAATTTAACACTTAATTCTAGAAGAAAAAGCCTTTTACTTTTGAAAAAGACACAGAGATGAAAATAAACTTACTGTTTGACCACCCCAATGATCTGAAACCTTGTGCTTGCTCTATCTTTGCAACAACAATCTTCTTTCTCAATCCAGACTTCATTTTTTCTTAAGCTCAAACAAAAAAATGAAATGAATGCTTTCAAAAATTGCATTTAATTCATCCTCAATAACGTGGAATTCCTTTCTTTTTGTCATGAATGTGCACCACCCTGAGTTAACATAAAGTAGCCATGATGTGTTGCTTTGAAACTAGGTCGTTGATACATCCATGTCATTAAATCCAACGACATGACTATCTTTGACCTCCATCATAGAATCCCCCCAGGAAATTTAAAACATGTCAAATATTAACCCTGTGGGTTAATATCTATCATAATCTCACCACTGCATGACACATCTCTTAATACCTTATAACATCGGGGGTCCTCATCTCCTTCTCCCTGTACACCTGCATTGCAGCTTGATTCTTTATGTATGAACCCTGTGGGGACAAAGGGTTCATACTTTTCTTGGCTTCTTTCTAATGTTAAACCCACATGCCCACAAGATATTTCTATTTTCATCTTCTTCCTTTGTGGGGATGCGAGGTTAACTTCCTTTGGCAATAAATCCCTTGAACACTTGTACAAAAAGCACATGATAGGCATGCAGGGGTGCAGGGTACTGACTCCCCTTTACTTAACACTGGCCTTGCACACCTGCATGACAAGGAAATATAACAATAAACACCTATGGGGAAGCTATGAGACCACAAAAAGAATACAATAGACCACATGGAAAAATAATCACTTAATGAAGGGTCCACAAGGTCGTAAGGTTTTAACCCTAGGGAAAGACTTACAATACCTTAAGTATAAATTGAGTAACCAGTAAAGTTCCTAAAGAAATAACAAGGGGCCGGTTAAAAATAAAAAATGAACCCCTTAAGGAGCCTTTACTTAAAATACCAATTGAATCAACAAGTCAACATCAAAATAGAAAGGGGGCAACCAAAGATTTCCTAGGGGATTCATACTTAGCCAATTTTACACAAATTTTAACACCTTTGGAATCCTAACATTATGAAACCAAGTTCAAAGTGAAATTATTTTTAACAATCCTAACACAACCATTGTGTCCTTCAAATATATTGTGTATCATCAAGGTAAGTAGTATGATATAGTGGGATCAACTCTAACCTTGGTTGAACATCTCTAAATCTTCTTCTATATAATAAGTTTATGAGCAAATAAAGACATGTTTTACTCCTATATCTGGTATACTTTATCATTTTTGTTATTACTTCATGTATTCATTTTATTAGATATAGTACAAATATTTGATAGCATTTCCTTAAAAGGAATCATGTTATACATTAGTGATTTATGTCCTTAGATGCCAATAAAGGCGAGAAGAGGCCACCACACGGTTAAGACCTAGCTATTAGACAATCTTTAAGGATTGCAGAACAAAAACAATAGAGAATATTATGAGAAACATTTAAGAAAAATTCAGTCAACAATTTTTAAGTTGGAGCAATTCTTGAGAATGAAGTAAACACTGAACCATTAGCTAAGAAGAGACTAAAAAATTCATGAAAGAACTCTCAAAAGGAAATTAAGAAATTGTCGGACATGTACCGCTCCTTAATGAAACTTAGAAATACCTTACTAACCAAGAAAGACCATTGCCTATACAAAATAGAATGAATGCCAAAGAAGAAAGAGACCCTTGACATGAATTAATTGAAGCATTTGAGGATAACATACATTGCATCCGAGAACTACCCATCTTTGGAGAAGAATCAAGAATTAGTGTAATTGGGTCGAAGACCTTGAGGAGAAGAGAGTAGAGTCCAAGAAAAAAGTGGAAGGTAAGTGGAGTGCAAGGGATGTTAAGAGAGGATGTGTAGGGGACTTTTACATGGTCATGAGTGAAAGGGAAACATTGGAACACGGAGAGAAAAACATTCCAACTAGGTCTAAGGCATAGGGTGTATATCAACCAAGAAAGATGGTGAATGTAGACAAGAAAATAATAATTTAATTTTAGGACCCAATAAGGAACTGCAAGATGTGTGAAACCATCTGGGTAGTAGGAGGTTAGAAGGAAAATGACCATTACTGAGATCATTTACAACAATGATACACTCAATTAACTAGATTATGGAGCTTGATGATGAATCTGTATTCTCTTGGGAAGCACTAAAGAAGATATTATTCATGACTAAGTTTAAATAGCTACGGGAGGAGAATATAATGGCCACCTAGATTTGATTAATACAAAAAGAGAGAATAATAACAATGTATGATCTTACAATTATAGGATGAATGACATGTTGGTTAAGTTGGAGAATCAGCCAGATGATGGGTTTAAGAAGCAATGGTTCGTTGAGGGTTTGTTTCCCTTATTCCATAGGATGACAAAAGTGGCGCCTTTGTCACTATACATTGATATCTAGAATCAAGTGATGGACATTGAGAGTGAAAATAAAACATCCTCCCAAGGGAAGAGGAAGACAGATGATGACAAGAGCACCAAAGGTCGTAGTGGAAAATGATCTAAAATAGTTTAGGCCCTATGACAGTATATGATAAGAATGAGAAAGGAACTAATAAAATATACTTTACTAAGTGCAAAATTAAGGGGCATACAAAACGTAATTGTTGTAGAAAGATGTTTTGTGATATTTTTTAGGTGGTAATTCATTAAATAAAGGAGTGCTCATACAATTTGAAGACTAGAAGTACACAAGTACTATTTATATAGACATAGTCTACTCCACTAAAGCCACATAATGCATCACTAAACAATACAACTCCAAAGGATGTCCTATCATACAAAGACAACAATGTAGTAAATGGGAACACTTTTTGAGAGTGCTAAAATTAGAAAGACAATGTGCGTTTATTGTGTAAATGGGGTGGACCAAGTGACCATGAAAACATACACTGCTTGAAGTAAAATGGTATTAATGTCAGAGTAGAGGAATAAGAAAAGACAATTTTGGTAATAATGAGAATAGAGATGAAGAAGGTGGTTACCCAGACCCTCATGTAAAGAAATAACAACTTTGAGAAACCAAAGTAGAAGGAGAACAAGTGATGGAAAATGAACAAAGAACCTCTAATTAAATTGTAAGTATGTCATTAAAGTTGGAGTCTCAGAAGTGTTGGCATGATTGGAAAGTTAAGAAGAGTTTTTGTTGGGATTTATGTCAACTAGGACAATTTGATGTCACCTAGGTCATATGCATTGTCAAAGGGGGAGTTAGATGCTAATGAAGATAGTTCTAGAACATTCATGATAATTTTGTTCATGACAATATTAGTATGTGTTTGTTAGATAGACTTGTCAGATTTTGGAGATAGTTGAGATGGTATAATGTTGTATGTGTTCACGAAGGAAGGTGAGTTTGATTTGAATGAACTTCAATGTTTGAGTCTATGTGACTTATTTTTCTAAGAACAACAAAGTTGAAGATATATGCCATTTGCAAAAGGTTGATGATTTTCAAGATACATTGTATACTTTAGTTGTATATTCACTTGCAAACTTAGTGTAGAAAAACCAGTCTAGGTTTGAAATCGAGGTCTTGCAACATAAGTTTCTATTTCATGTCACCAGAGTGATAGGAACCTGTAGCAGTTCATGGCAACAAAGTAACATGAACCTATAAGTGCATATTCATAGGAAAACAATGACAAGAACTTTATTTGTCTATCTTAATAATGCATATTGATAAATATTAATGATATTAATCATTGTGTAAATCCAAAGGTTGGTATTTACTCTCTAAAATGTGTGATCATTAAAAATTACCTTTGGTGAATAATAATTGAAGGAAGTTTGAAAGTTAGTTAAAGAAAAACTAATCTTATAAATAATCATTTTTGGTTGATGATTTTCTCTCTTGATAGATTTATGGAGAGTGATCGATGGAAGAGGAATATGAATAGACATATAAAGAAGCATACTAGATATAATACATAAGAGAAATCAGAAATGTGCCTAGCTGAAAGTATTAAAAGAATGATAAAATCATGAGGTATTTTATACATAAATAGGATGAAACATGATTTCTATTAAAAAGAGTTATATACAATAGATGTATACAACATATATAGATTTAATGAGAGGAGATTTAAAAGTAAGGGAAACATATAAAGCTTCTTTAAGTTGTGAATCTAAGATTGCATCATTAGAAAAGAAAGATTTATTTTCAAATTGTTGTATATTTGTATTCATTGATTGGGGTTTTGAGGATTGTGATTGAAAATACTCTAGTAAAGAACATAATAACATTATAGATGTATGTATGACCGAGTTTTAATCTTTGGAGTTAATGTGAGTATGAGTAGATTGATTATAATCATTTACTCTATTTTAGATAAATGCAAAGACATCAATGATATGTAGTGAAACAAAATAACCCTCTGTAAATATTTTTTATTTTTTTAAAAAGGGTTGATTCTCCTAAATTTTTAAGGGTTATATGCTCCTGGGGTTGGTGCTCTAAACATATTTCTAGTGAGGCTTGATTGTAACCATTGAGTTTTTCAGGTCTAGTGAAGCTCAATGAAGTTTATTACATAGTGATTTTTAAAACTTCAAGGGTTTTCCACTAAAAATTGGTGTCAAGTGTTGTGCATATGTGATTCTAATTTTTATGGGTTTTCATATGCCTGGTTGTTAATCGGTTGTGGTTTTAGATTGATGGATATATTTGTGCCATTAGTTTTCAACATTCACTTGTTATTTTTTTAAAAAAATTGAACACTAATTCAGGCCCCCTCGCCTCTCAGTGGTCTGGTATTCCAACGAGAAGAACATAGTTTGGTAGGTACTATAAACAATCATACCCATCATGGTGAAAAACCTTCAAAGAATGGTGTGATTGAGTGTGGAAATTACACACATGGTCAGTGATGGCCAAATTCAGTGAAAAGAAGACTCGAGTAAAGATCTGATAGTAGAGCCACCACACGCGGGTGAACAAGTCATTAACCAAATATTGCTAATAGCGAATAATTGGGAAGTATCTAGTTTCTTTTTTAGATAAAAACCATGGAGAAAACCTCACAAATACCATTATCAGTGTAGGTGTTGTGGGTCCACAACACACACCCCATTTTTTTGGTCCTCTTACCATGCCCCCCCCTTATTTTTTCTTTTTGGTTTGCCCTTCCTCTATTCCTTGAACTATGTTTTGGAGGGACCTATTGAGAGAACAAAGGTGCTTTTTGGCCCTTTCACACTTTTGGCATTTTGGAGGACCTCAGATCCTCCAAAACACCAAAAAGGAAGAAAGGACGAGCCCACACCTTTTGGTGTTTTGACCTCTGAAACATCGAAAGGGGAGGATGCCACCTGATTTTGGTGTTTCAGTCTCCGAAACCCTGAAGTCAGGTGACATCACCCCACAGGCAATTTAAGTGGATCGAGTCACTTTGTTCCTCACTTGTGTTTTTCTTATCTTCATTTTTTGAGAGCTCTTCTCATGTGCTTTGTTCATCTTCCTCATTGTTCATTTCCAGTTGCCCCCTTTTGCACACAACAAATTTCTCATCTACCCCCTTTTCTCACGCCTTGCTAGTAGGGCGTTGTCATTTTTCTCCCTCTTTTCATTTCAGTTTTGTGTTTTTGTTTTGGGTTAGTTTAGGTCTCGTCTTCAGCCTAGTTAGATCATGCTCCCTCTTAGGTCCCTAGGGTTTTCACCCTTGGACCTCTAGTCAGGTTTCTCTCCCTCATTTTAGTCTTTTCTTTGCATTTTCTAGGTTACATTTTTTTTGTGTCGCAACTTAGTCATGGGTCTTCCACCTTTGAAAGGCCAAAAATAGCTCCCTTGCTGGAGTTTTTCACCAAGTACAGTTTCACACTTTTGACATTTTGCACAAACTGGCACATCCAAAAATGATGAAATTCTGAAACACCCAAAGACAAGGTCACCCCTCTCGGAGGTTTTGGTCTTTCAGACATTGAAACCTACTTCAGACTTTCACACACCGAAAGGCTGAAGGCATTTCTTCAGCCCCCGAGTCTCTCCAAGATTTTAAGCTTTCACAACCCAATATTTCTGCACAATTTTTGCACTCCACAAGTCTAAAAAACTTGCTTCTTCGTTACCCCATCCTTTAAATTTTGGCCTTTTCCACCCTGACCTTGTCTTCGGAGTTTGAAAGTCTCAAAGACCAAATAGAGCCAAAATTTCATTTTTGGCTACTTAAGAGCCATCTGCTTCTGGTTTTCTTAGTTAGAGTTTTGTTTCTTTCCTTCTTTACTAGTTTTTTTCAATAAGATACTAATATTTGCATATTTCCTCGCAAGAATTCCTAAGAAGTAGACATCATCACCAACAAAGTACCTGTTTAAGGGATATCACCCTCCATCAAAGATCGGGAATAAGCACCTCGAATTCATTGATATAGACATTGGGAAGGTAGATTGGGATGAATTCTTGGTAAGGTGTTCCCAACAAGTAGGAAAGATTGAAGATTACACCTCCTTGGTCTTATTAGGCCAGGTTAATCCAACAACACTCCTGGCAGCTGTCATGTCCTCTGAGCTCTCATGACATTGGCCAACCACAACACACCATATGAAAGGGTGGTCAAGAATATAGAAGGAAAAATAGTTCTTGACCTAAGGCCGGGAAACATTGAAGATGTCTTCCATCTTCAGAAAGGTGTAGACAAGTTCTATGAATTCTTTATAGAAAAGGGGTTGAGATGGTTCCAGAACAAAACACAAGATGCCTATGAAATTTCCAATCAGGAATACCTCTTGCAGCCTCTCCCCAAGAACAAGCTAGACAAAATAGACCTCAGAAGGGGATACTCAAAGGATGACATCCAAGCGGTAGTCACATTGATAAGCTGAGTGTATGGACTACCTAAGTCCATCAAACTCAAGAACTAGATAATCTTATTGATAGAGAAGATAAGGAACCACAAGGACAGATTTGATTGGGCCACCATCCTAAGGGATTAACTAGATGAGCAACTAACCACAGTAAAGCACAACCCAAAGTTCTATATGACTTCATACATAGTGTACCTATTGGCTACATGAGAAAAATATCTGGAGCTCACAAAATGGAGATACTATGGTCAACCAAATTCATGGGCTTTCATTGTATATCCACAACTGGTAAGAAGAATAGATATGCCTAAAAATATCCAGGAATAAAGAATAGTGAATGATACCTTCATCTTCATAGTCATTAGATCCCTAGAGGGTGACTATGCAAAGAGACTATCAGATGAGGCTGCTTCCAAAATAAGGGCCATAGGGTAATACTACATATAGTTCAGAACCTTCACATATATCAGAGTGGCATGATCTAGCTTGCACCCGAAGAAACTAACCAGGTACCCATCTCATTTGGTAATCATCCTTGAAATGGCTAGGTAGCTTCTAGATGCATATGAACATATCAAGCATAAGAAGAAGCATTGTTGGGACTTTCCCATTTCCATAGGCCCCTACACTCTCAAGGACATGAAGATCTATAAGTCATTAGCCTTTGAGTGGGATGAGTGCCCACTCCAATTATATAAAAATATCTGGGCCCGATTTGACCCCATAGTCACATACATCCATATCATTGGTAAGTTCTACATCCATGAGCCACATATTGAAGAACATTGGATGAATTGTGAGGATGACGATGAAGTGAGGTTCAAAGGTTATTCTAGGATATCCCTCACATTAGCACAAGTGACCTAAGAGGTCTATATTCCTCCCAAGGTTTGGGACAAAGATTCAGATAATGTGTTGGAGCCGATCTATACTATTCATAAAATATACAATAGGCCTATCTTGAATGTAGAGGTAGATAAGGAATAAAATGACAATATTGAGTTCAAAGTGAGGCATGTGGTCATAACAAATAAGGCATGGATCAACAAGCCTGATCAAATGGATCCTATTCCCATGAAGGCACTAATGAATCCACCCAAGAAGGTAGATAAGAAACATGGAGAGAGGCCCATAGTGCCCCAGTTCAAGAAGGCCCCACCTCAGAAGCTGGGAATAGTATATGGGCATGAATGAGTAGTGGAATGCGGTTCCAACCCCAGGCACAAGGCCCCAAACACTAGGTTGATAGGGAAAATAGATCCTCTTGTTGGAACATCAAAGGACACCCAAGGATAAGGCCCTTCCACCTCTAACATTTCTCCTCCTACAATTGAAGAAGGCACGAAGACTTACAAAAGAAAGTGAGCTTCTGCCTCTCCTCAATTGGAAACTTTGCAAGAAGAACTAGAACTAGAGGATGTGCCCCTAGTAAAAAGGACAAGATCTTGGGAAACCTCTCTAAGGAAAAAAGAGATCACAAAGAAGTAGATAGAGGCTCCAAAGGAGCATGACAATCCTTTGGATACCCTAGGCTTAGATGAGTTCCTCATGTCCAATTTCGAAGGTCTAGAGAGTTTTGTAGACCAAGGACAAGATACACCTTAATCCATGACAAGAATTGACATAGGAGCACAAACACCCATCCATCCTCAGGTGATCCTTACTCCACCTCTGTCCAAATTCACAAAACATGCACTAAACGTGCCTCTCATGAGAGTGGATTCTAGCATGAGCTAAAGGGAAGAAACTCAAGATGCCAGCGCAGCCCAGAACATAGAAGGGAATAAGACTACAGGAGAAATTTAAATGCCAAATCCACTACCTTATATTCCAACTCCACCAACCTCTATCCCAGCTTCCATTCTGACTCCACCACCTTCTCTCCCAACTCCCAACTCCCAAACCAACTCCACCTCCTATTTCTACTCCACCACCTACAATGAAAGTTCCAACTCCACCACCATCTGTTCCTTTTCCTTCCTCTATCTTGAATCTCCAATTGTTTGTAAGTACATAATCTACACCTCCCCTTAATACTAGATTGGAAGCCATCACATGCCTTAATGCAAAAATATCAATTAGTTCTTCTAGGGATGAAGGCTGAGATAAAGGTGCACATGATTCTACAAGGGAAGAAGAGAAGGTAGAGGAAGAGAAGGGAGAGGAAAAAATCCGTGAGGGAAAAATGCTTGAGGAAGAAAGTAGGGAAGAAGTTAAACATGGGGAAGAGTTAGATAAAGAGGAGGGGGTTACCCCTGAATCACAAAGTTTGGCTTCAGTCCTCCACATCGCCCCATATGAGCCAATTACCACCTTTAGTAAATCCACTTGGTTCACTAAAGAGATTAAACCATGAAAAAGAACTTACATAGATGAAGAGGATTGAGAAGACACATATATGTCATTCTTAGGGCAGACCTTCCATCAAGTAGAGGCTAATATACTGGTGAGAACCATACCATACATCACTCAGGACACCAAGGGTCATTGGAAGGCATAGGTGGTAGTTCTCTCTAACAATACATCTCAAGAACAAATAACCCTAGAGGATTATACATTTGAAGATGTAGATCTGGGAGAACCAACTAGAGAAGGTAGTAAGACCGTGGAAGATTTAGGGCTCAAACATGCTCTAGGTTTTATGAGAAAATATGAGGAAACCATCAAGTCCCTGACAGAGTAGAATAAGGCTCTGAGGAAATTCATCTATAAGATGGTGGGTCCCATTGACCCAAATTGCTCAGGGGCCTCATTAGAGGTCGTATTAGAGAAGAAAGCCACTCTGGACTTGCCAACATGTATAATCCCCTCTTTCATTCAGGAAAGTGCTAATTGGAAGAATGATTTTGAATAGTTTAGAGAAGGGGTTATGAAGTTAATTTTTAGAAATTTTAGAGTTATCTTAGTGGAAACCACTAAACTGTTAGAAATGATGGAGAGTGATACAAGGTTAGATTCAAGATTGACCAAATGAAAGACTACCCTTTAGGATGTCAATATAATTAAGAAGCAATGCTTCCAAATTCTGGTCAAGATATATGAAGGTGCAAAGCTAGACAACTTTGACACCTGGATTAAGAGCATAGAAAAAATGCTTAGGGTTTGCGAAAAGTATCTTGAACACATACATAAAAAACATAAGGAAATTAGGAAATGGGTAGAAGAGATAGAGAAATTCTTCACAGGTATTGACTTAGAGCTATACCAAGACTAAGAGAAGAAAATTCTATGCCCAACAAAAGAGGTGATACAAAAATTCAAAGATATTATGGCAGGAGTTAGCACCAAAGAGGGCCTACACCAACTTTTATATTCAAAGGAGGATATGTAGAGGATGTCCAAGCATGAAGAAGAGATTGAGTTCTTTGCTTCCGAATTGACCATTTTCAGAGAAAAGCAAGAATGACACATCACCAAAGTGAAAAGGAAAGTGGTGAACTATGAAGAAGTACACGAAATAGTATAGAGGTTGCGGGATGCTCATCCAGAAGTTTTCCCAAATTGATTTCTCTATCTAGACTTAAAAAAAATTTGGAGGGGGGAATTCTTCCATACTTAGCCATTTTTCCAATGCTAGTTTTCATCCTTTTGGCCTTCAAAAGTCCAACATTTCGAGGGTCCCAAATTTTGGTTCAACACTTAGTCAAATTTGTACTTGGTATATTTTGGTGCAGAGGTTGGGGTCCAAATTCAGAGCCATTCCAACGTGATCATGTTTTTGCATGAAAATAGAAATTTAGATTAGATGGATGCATAACTGGAGTTTAGTGTGTAATGATTAAGGGGCTTCTATCAGTTCCCACCTCGAAGAGAACCCCAATTGAAGATTCCAAGGGATAACTTAGAGATCAAGAAGAAGACTCCAGTTACAAACAATGGAACTCCAGCTCCTCTCTTTCTTCTTTCTTAATGAGTTTGACCTTATTTTCATGGGCAAACTTATTGTAAGTGGATCAAGGATCCATGCAAGTAGTTTAGTATCAGTTTAGCAATAGTTTCCTTTAGAAAGCTTTAGTTTTAGTTTGTTTTCATTATTTTTAGAGCCTCTAATGCCCTAGTTTTGGAGCTCAAAATTTGTAGATCAGATCCCTATATATTGTAGTCAAAACAATGTATTATGGTTAGGTTCTTGAAGCAATAAAGATTTACAATTGGTGCTCCATTTATGGTGTGATATTTTCTGCTATCTATGCAAAATTGATGAATGTGTGTTTGCATATTCATTCTTTTCAAAGAGGCAACTGTGTTTATTGTTTCTCGAATTTGTGATTCTTTAAATTGGAGTTTATTGTTGTTTGTCTACCTTGCTATGATGAATGTATGGGAAAGATCATCTTTTGGGCTCAAAGATAAATCTGTCTCATGTGTGCGCACATCTTGGTGGCTTCATGATTTGATAGGTTTTGAAATTCTTGCATGAGTAAATACATTTTCTCTCCAAACGATTGCATATGTTGGGTGTATAATTGTGACATGGTATGATTTATATCCAATGGGTTTGTTCCAAATATCTTTGTCATTCTATTCAAAAGGAAGGATCAACAACGGTTTATGTCCATTAGGATTTCATTTTCAAAAATTTACTTCATTATTGTTACCCTACTCCTTTAAAATTATGTCATAAATCTGAAAGTAATCGGACCATCTTTAGTTTTAAACACAAATTTACATCGCTAGTGAAATTACAATCTTTGATAAATTGGAAAATACCCAAAGAAGTACTAAATTTGTTTTGTAGTTTGACGTCTTGAAAGTACTAGCAAAGGCCTCCTCCTGAAAATTTACATTTATCTTCAACTGAGTTACCAAGAAGGTTGTACCATGACCCCAGAGAACCTTGGGAATAACTTCATTATTATTTCAAGAGAGGAAATTGAATATCGAGATCCTAGCAATTGACTTGTGTGAAAACAATGCTCAATAGAAGTGGTGCTAGAAGGAGGGAAAAAAGACTAAAAAAGATGGATAACATCAGATATTTCTCTCGAGGACAGTTTGAGAAAGTGATTAGATTATCTCCAAGAAGAGGCAAGTTCCTTGAGCTCACTCATCACTGGAGAGATCACAACGACAAAGGAAATTCAAGAGATAAACCCTCTCACCATCCTACTGAGTCCATGAATCCACTTGGACAACAATAAAACATCACTATCCCGACCATCCTTGCAACCATAAACCAAAATAAGAAATTGAAAAATCAGAATCTGCAACAACCTTGTCTAATGGCTTTCTTCATTAACACACAAAGCTTGCCATTAAAATTTATTGGGAAGCTCCATGAATTAACCAAAAATCTAGAGAATTTTTGCACGTGTTTTGTATATGGAGAATCAAGGACAACAGAAGAGCATAGCTATGCCTTCAAATAAATTTACAACCGCAAGGAGATCACCCATCAAGATGTTGTCTTCTGCCTATTCCCATACACTTTGGGGGAGTTTTCATACAATTGGTACCTGAACTTACCACGGGGATCTACCTCTACATGGCCCGAATTTGAAATCAAATATCTTAATCATTTTAAGTTGTATGTGGACCCTACTACAACACATCACCAATTCATAATAACAAGAAAAGATCCTAAGGAGCCCATCTCCATGTTCAATCATCATTTCCACAAGATGCTAGAAAATTGGAAGCTCCTTACACCATACTAGAGGTAGCTGTCATACATGTTGACCTCAAAGACATGGACCCCTTCACTTCAATCTTTCTAAAAAGACTTCCCCCCACGGATAGAGACAAAATTGAAAAGGTGTACAATGAGGCCATAATGTTCACACAAAATGGACCCGCAAGAAGGGAACTTCATGACCGTGCCTACCATTAGCAATATCGTTGCCCCATATCTGTTATCAACAAGAAGGCAAGCTTTGGCCACCCACATGCCTCCATTAAACCTAGTTTCGGTACAACCATTCGCACCCCACCACCATCCATCACTTATCCTGATTATGAGACCCATGAGATAGAATTTGTGGAGAGAAGGGTTGTACCCCAAACTGAACTTGATACTCACCTGGCCTCTGAGTTGGATTTCGTAAAGAAAACTTTATCGTAACTCACAAGTGAGCTCACTAGGATAAAGTTGAATCCCTCCAAAAACCAAAGTGGGTACCAACGGGCACCTGCTGGTCCAAATGCTTACCCCCAAAATTAGAATCAGAGTTTCAATACTTACAAAAATAACAACAATTCACAAGATAATCCATTTGGACAAAAAAGACCCAATAGGCCATCGAAAACTTGACCCAAAAATGGTAGTGTACTGGCGGATAATTCTAATACCTACGAGGCTGTAGAATCCAATTTTGTCATGTGTCCAAATCCATGCCAAGGCAATGATGGATATGGAAAAAACCCCTATAAGTAATGTCCTCAAAATCCAGAGGAGCCACCTGTTCCGTTTGACACCATGATGTTTGACTCCTATGATTCTAGAAATGGAGAAAGTTTGAACACCTATATGGGAGAAGAATAGTTTGTGTTCCCATTCTAGAAAGAGAATGAGCCTGAATATTTTGAAGTTCACACCTTCCAAAATGATCTTCAGAACTCATACAACTTACGAAGCCAAAAGGAACCTCTAACCAAAGGTATACCTCTAGAAAAGAAACCAAATCCACCAGATGCATGGGAAAGAAAAAACCATGCACTGCCTAGAGGTCCAAGTGCTCCCGCATCATCTCCACCAAACATGTTTGTTGGTTACAAAAGTTCAACTTGGTCAAATGAAAAATAGAGTGCGGTCAAAGAGTTAAAGAAAAAAAAGGTGAACATATCTATGTTCGAAATGATTCAAGGTTTACCTTCTTAGAGAGAAGCACTCCTAAAATCTGTAGACCATTCATAACAAAGTACATCAGCTAGCAGTTTGAAGACCACCTCCAACATCAACATTTCCAAAGCTTTCCTAGCAATGTTCAAAGACAAGATAGAGGTACCACCATTCCTACTCAGTCTACGAATATTCAAGAAAATATTACACAATTGCCTAATTGATTCTGGAGCTTCATGTAATGTCATGCCCTTATCCATCTGTTAATAACTAGGGATGGTTCCGAAAAAAAAAATAGAGTAGAGATTCAGTTTGACAAAATGGAAGTTAAGGTAATTGATGTACTCAAGGATGTACACATCCAACTAGTGGCTAACACAAGGATACAAGAGTACATTGATGTGCACATAGTAGATATCCCTGAGACATATGGGATGTTGTTGAGTCAAGAATGGACCAAATGCTTGAGAGGATGCTTGTCTATTGATTTCACCTAGCTATGACTACCATGGAAGGGACTGAACAATCAGATCAAGATTGATGTTGAGCCCAAGTTAAAGAGGATGATCATAGATTATAATGCCTTGAATGAAGTTATTTTCATACAGACTGACCTAGGAACCTATCAGATGGATGACATTCTCATATTCCAAATCAGAGTAGTTGAAGAAAAAGATCATAGTCCTGTGCAAGGCCTACTAGAGTTCAACATCCATGTTGATATCTTTCAAAAATTTATCAATAGCTTGACGATGAGCCTGTAGAACCTAGGGAAAGATGCAGACCCTAACATCCTCTTATTACCATGGTATTTCTAGTTGAACCAAGTGAGTCATTCAGAATTCACATGCACCAGTTGCCAAGATGCATTCTCACAAGTGTTAACTCAAATCTCCCTACCAACTAGAGTCGTAGAGGGGCCTAAGATAGAAAGGGAATGCCTTGAGGTGGAAAATAAAGGTGAAACCTTGCCAATGGCAGATAACCCAGTTGATCTGAAAACTCTAACCCAAAGTCAAGGCAGTGGGTCATAATCAGATAACAAATGCCCTACCTTGAATGTATTTAGTGACTAGAGCACTTCAGATGAAGATGTATGTCCACCCTATAGAGAGCTACATGAAGATAAAGAAGGTGAAAGTGATGAATCCCCAAACATCAAAAGTATTTAGGGGTTAAGAAAAGGAGAGTTAAATTCCTCAAATAGTGATGGAGGAAGGAATCAGAAGCTTAAAATAAAGGGATTCTCAGGGAATGTCCCAACTAAGTCAAACCCTACAAAATAATAGAAAATGTGGAAATTACGCTTTGATGGATCTAAGTGTAAACAAGGAGCAGGTGTGGGGATCAAACTGATAAATCCAAGAGGTAAGTCTTTCTATGCCGCTTATAGGTTACATTTTTTGTGCACTAATAAAGTTTTAGAATGCAAAGCATTGGTTCGTGGACTCCTCCTAGCTCATGAGAAGGGAATAAAATCCTTGAAAATAGGAGACTCATAAATGATCATTAAACAAATCTGTAGTCAATATTCTTGCAATGATAAGAGACTCTCAGCCTACCAAAATAGGGCATGAGACTTGATCAATGACTTTGAATCATTCAACATCAAATCCATCCCACAAAGAAAAAATGTCATCGATGATGCCCTAGCTGTATCTGCCAGTTCACTACACCCAATGGAGAAATCTAAACTAAATAAGTTCTCAGTTGAACTCATTTCAACTCCAACAATCCCAGATAATATTACCAATTTCCAAGTCTTTCAAGATGACCAACACATCCTTGAGTTCATCATGTGCGTAGGTGTGTTTGAAAAGAAGATTATAGACAAAGGGAAGGAAGAGACAGAAGAAGAAGTTATCTTGGAGGACCCAGATGATCAAGGCATCATAAACCTAAGGATTGATTCCATACCAAAAGGAATGGTGGAACTATAAATAATATTTGACAACTTGACGAGATTGCTATGAGAAGATGTCCAAACATACCACCTGATGGAAAAGGATACGAGGCATATAACCTTGGCATAGAAGATGAGCTGAGATAGGTCCACATTGAGAAAGTATGTACCAAAGAAGAGAAGGATGAGATGGTCCAAATCCTTATATAATATCCGGATGTCATAGCTTGAAGTTATGGATAACTAAAAACATATCAAAACTTGGTCATAGTGCACAATATTCCACTGAAGCCAGACTCCAAACCATTTTGACAACGTCAATGTCCCATTAAGCCTACTATGGAGCCCCTGATACAAAAGAAATTCTAGAAGCTTCTGGATGTAAGGATCATATTCCTAATTTGACACTCTACATGGATAGAAAACCTGATACCCATAAGGAAGAAAATTGGTGAGATCAAACTATGCATGGATTTCTGAAATATGAACAAATCCTCATAGAAAGATAACTACCCACTCCCTTCTCTTGATGAGGTACTACAAGTAGTAAACGGTTCCCAAATAATGTCCTTCCTATAAAGTTATTTAGGGTACAATCAAGTAATGGTACAAGAGGAAGAAATATTAAAGATGACATTCACCACCAAATGGGGGATGTTCACCTATCGATGGATGCCCTTCAGTTTAATCAACGTTGGTGCTACTTTCCAAAAATCCATGGACACTACTTTCATGGGGCTTATTGGAAAATGTATCATCATCTATATGGACAATCTGATATTTTTTTCACAATAGAAAATGGATCACATAAGTGATCTAAGAAGAGTCCTTCAAAGATGCAGGAAGTATGGGATTTCCCTCAATCCCAAGAAGTGTGTATTTGAGGTCATAGTAGGCAAGTTTCTTGGGCACATAATTTCAAAAACATGAATAGTAATTGACCCCAAATGAATCCAAGCCATTCTCAAGCTAACACCACCTCACAGCCACAAAGAGTTGAAATATTTCTTTGGGAAGATTTACTTTGTAAGGAAGTTCATCAGCTATTTTGCCGAGATAGTAAAGCCACTCAATGACATGCTGAAGAAGGATGCCAAGATTGAGTGGAATCCCCTAGTAAGAAAGTCATTTGAAGAGATTAAGAACGCAATCACTATAACCCCCATTCTTGTTAGTATAGATTACACTATTCCCTTCAAGGTATACTCTTTCACGTCAAAAGACTCATGCGTAGGCATCCTCACGTAGAAGAAAGATGGGGAGAATGAGGGACCAAAAGCCTTCATGAGTTTCCCCCTTAGGAATGTTGCATTCGGTTACCCCAACCTAGACAAAAAATATCTTTCTTTAGTCAAAGCGGTGAAGAAATTATGACATTCCATCCTGAGGAGCAAAGTCTTCTAGATAGTCCCAAATGCGGCCGTGAAATCTTTGTTGATGCAGAACGAGCTAGGAGAGTGAAGGAGAAAATGGATGGCGATCCTTCAAGAATTTAACCTAGAGATCCAGCCAATGAAACTAGTAAGAGGCCAAGGCCTGACAAAGATGATCTTTGAAGTGGAAGAGGGTCTGATATGCCAAACTTACATCGATCAGGGTGTGATCACCGATGTATGGTATCAAGAGGTAGTCTACTACCTACTACAAAATCTCTACCCAGAAGGGATGAATAGCTCACAGAGATGGGATTTGAAAATGAAAAGTAACTCCTGCATGTTGAAGAATGGTTAGCTATATAGATACAATTATGAAGGTCTGTACATGAGGTGCCTAGACAGACTTGAAGAAAAACAAGTCCTAGAAGATTTTCATGATAGAGACGGGACAAGAAACAGGTCAGCTGAGACAACTTCTCACCAAATCTTAAGGGTGTTGGTGCCCAAAAATTTTGAATTGAATTTCCTTTGGACTTTCCTATCCAATGATGGGAAATCCAATTATTTTTGGCCAACTAATGGGAATGATCGATTATGATCCTCTTCCCCTACACTTCTGGCTCTGTAGGACCAAGGTGGGTGAACCTTCACCTGAACATGATTTTTATAGCAGATAACTTGTGTATGGAAC
>MU226028.1:1745640-1758344 GCA_018584345.1 Thuja plicata
TTCTTCTTCTGCAGATGTTTCTGGCATTGCATTTCAGTGTTCCTGTCACCTCTCCCAGTTCAGCATTATGGGGGGGGTTCACATGTTGGTTCTATTGCTTCCTGGTTTGATTGATCAGCTCTTCAGAAATTTTTCTTCTCTACCTGGTCATGCACTTTAGTGGCGGTTCCAGCAGTCTCTTCTGACAGAGTTTTCAGTTCATGCTTCAGAGATGCTTCTAGCTCTATTCTTGTTCCTTTCTCTGGGACACCTTCTTCCCTAGATTGAAGGCTCAGTTTCTTTCATCTAGTTTTCTTTATGTTTTGGGTACCTGATCAGGCCTTGTTGCTGAGACCCATCTTTCCTGCTTTCTGCAGTAGTTTCCTAGGTTTTGCTTCTCCCTAAGCTTATCTTAAGGGGGGGTGTTAGAGTAATAGTCTATCGCGTTACTAAATTAAATCATTATGATCTAATTAGTAACTTACCTATTCACTCTAGTTTGCTTCAGCTAACCTTAGGCAGTTTCTATTTCTTTATAGTTTCCCTTTTAGGGTTTCGGTATCCTTTATAAGGAACGACCGCTTTGTATTTCATATAGAGATTGTAATCATTTTATTGTTGTTAATAGAAGCTTATTCTTGCAACATGGTTTTCAACTCTCTGCCTTTTTGGCCACCATAGCTACTTTTTTCTCCTCTGTCTTGCTTCTTCTCATAGCAGTTTTGCATGCAGGTTTCTTGGGTTGATTTGCAGTTCAGAAAATCTAACATAAAGGACAACATCCAAGCAAAAGTCACATTGATAAGCCAAGTGTATGGACTACCTTAGTCCATCAAACTCAAGAATTGGATGATCTTATTCATAGAGAAGACAAGGAACCATAAGGCTAGATTTGATTGGGCCACCATCCTAAGTGATAAACTGGATGAGAAATTGATCATGATAAAGCACAACTCAAAGTTCTATATGACTTCATACATAGTGTACCTATTGGCCGCATGAGCAGAATATCTGGGGCTCACAAAACAGGGAGAATTTGATGAACTGGATGCATGACCTTTTATCGTCTATCTGCAACTGGAAAGATGAATAGATATGCCTAAAAATAGCCCAGACTACAGAATAGTGAATGATGCCTTCATCTTTGCAGTCATTAGGTCCATAGAGGGTGACTATGCAAAGAGACTATCAGAAGAGGCTGCTACCAAAATAAGGGTCATAGGGGTATACTACATATAGTTCAGAACCTTCATGTACATTAGAGTGGAAGGATCTACCCTACACCCCCAAGAAACTATCTAGGTACCCATCTGATTGGGTAATCATCCTAGAAATGGCTAGGTAGCTTGCAGATGCATATGAATATATCAAGCATAAGAAGAAGCAATGCTGGAACTTTCCCATTTCCATAGGCTCCTAAACTCTACAAGATATGAAGATGTGCAAGTCCTTAGTATTTGAGTGGGATGAGTGCCCAATCCAATTATATAAAAATTTTTGGGCCCGATTCGACCCCATAGGCACATACAACCATATCATTGGCAAGTTCTACATCCATGAGCCACATATTGAAGATCATTGGATGAATTGTGTGGATGACCACGAAATGAGGATCATGGATTATTCCAAGATGTCCCTCACATTAGAAAAAGCATCCTTAGAGGTCAATATTCCCCCAAAGGTTTGTTACAAAGATTTAGATAATGTGCTGGAGCTGATCTATACTATTCATAAAATATACAATAGGCCTATCTTGAATGCAAAGATAGATAAGGAAGAAAATGACAACATTGAGTTCAAAGAAAGGCATGTGGTCAGAAAAAATAAGGCATGGATCAAAAAGACTTATCCCAAGAAGGTGGTTAAGAAACATGGAGAGAGGCCCGCAGTGGCCCAGTTCAAGAAGGCCCCACCTCAGAAGTAGGGAATAGTATATGGGCATGAACATGCAGTGGAATATGATTCCAACTCTAGGTACAAGGCTTGAAAGACCAAGATGATAGGGAGAATAGATACTCCTATCGGACCATCATAGGCCACCCAAGGAGAAGGACCTTCCACCTCTAACCCATCTCCTCCTACCATTGAAGAATAAAAGAAGACTTACAAAAGAAAGAGAGCTTCTACCTCTCCCCGATTGGAAACTTTGTAAGAAGAACCAGAACTAGAGGATGCCTAGTAAAAAGGAAAAGATCTTGGGAAACCACTCTAAGGAAAAAGGAGATAAAAAAGAAGTAGACAGAGGCTCCAAAGGAGAATGACAAACCTTTGGATAACTTAGGCTTAGATGAGTTCCTCATGTCCAATTTTGAAGGTCTAGAGGGTTTGTAGACAAAGTATAGGATACACCTGACTACACAACATGAATTGACATAAGAGTATAGGCACCCATCCATCCTCAAGTGATCCTTACTCCACATCTATCCCAATTTACAAACCCTGCACTAAACATGCCTCTCACGGGAGTGGATTCTAGCATGAGCCAAAGAGAAGAAACTCAAGATGCCAGCGTAGCCCAGAACATAGAGGGGGATAAGACTACAGGAGAAAGTTCAATGCAACTCCACTACTTTACATTCCAATTCCACCAACCTCTATCCTAGCTTCCATTCCAACTCCACCACCTTCTCTCCCAACTCCCACACCAACTCCACCTCCTTCTATTTCTACTCCACCACCTATAATGCAAGTGCCAACTCCACCACCATCTATTACTTTTCCTTCCTCTATCCTGACTCCCCAAGTGTTGATAAGTACAGAAGCTACACCTCCTCTCAAAACCACACTAGAAGCCATGACAGTCCCTTAATGTAGAAATATCAATTAGTTATTCCAGGGATGAAGGTAGAGATAAAGGTGTGCAAGATGCTCCAAGGGAAGAAGAGAAGGGAGAGGAAGAAATCATTGAAGGAGAAATGTATGAGGAAGAAACTAGGGAAGAAGTAGAACATAGGGAAGAGTTAGATAAAGAGGAGGGGGTGACCCTTGGATCACAAAGTTTGGCTTTAGTCTGCCACATTGCCCCATATGAGCTGATTATTGCCTTTAGTAAACCCACTTGGTTCACTAAAGAGATTCAGTGATGAAAATGAACTTATGAAGATGATGGAGAAGACACATATATGTCATTCTTAGGGTAGGTCTTCCATCAAATAGAGGCTAATGTACCAACGAGAACCATATCATATGTTACTCAGGACACCAAGGGTTGCTGGAAGGCACATGTCAAAGTTCCCTCTACTAGAACATCTCAAGCACAAATAACCCCAAAGGATTATACATTTGAAGAGGTAGATCTGGGAGAACCAACTAGAGAAGGGAGTAGGACCTTGGCAGCTTTAGGGCTCAAACATGCTCTAGGTTATAGAGGAAAGATGACAAAACCATCAAGTCCCTGACAAAGCAAAATGAGGCTTTGAGGAAATTCATCCATAATATGGTGGGTCCCATTGACCTAAATTTCCTAGAGGCCTCATTCGAGTCCGTATTAGAGAAGAAATCCACTTTGGTCTTGTTGACATGTATAATCCCCTCTTTCATTCAGGATAGTTCTGATTAGAAGAACAATTTTGAATAGTTTGGAGAAGGGGTTATGAAGTTAATTTTTAGACCTTTCAGAGTAATCTTAGTGGAAACCACTAAACTATTAGACATGATGGAGAGTGATACGGGGTTAAATTCAAGATTGACCAAATGGCAGACTACCCTCTAGGATCTCAAGACAATTAAGAAGCAATGCTTCTAAATTCTGGTCAAGATATATGAAGGTGCAAAGCTAGATATTTTTGGCACCTAGATTAAGAGCATAGAAAAAATGCTTAGGGTTTGCAAAAACTGTCTAGACCACATACATAAAAAACATACAGAAATTATGGAATGGGTAGAAGAGATAGAGAACTTCTTCACAGGTATTGACTTAGAACTATACCGAGACCAAGAGAAGCAAATTCTACACCCATCCAAAGAGGTGATACAACAATTCAAAGATATTCTGGTAGGAGTCAGCACCAAAGAGGGCCTACACCAACTTTTCTATTCAAAGGAGGATATGCAGAGGATGTCCAAGCACAAAGAAGAGATTAAGTTCTTTGATTTTGAATTGACCATTTTCAGAGAAAAGAAAGACCGACACATTGCCAAAGTGAAAAGGAAAGAGGTGAACTATGAAAAAATACAGGAAATAGTACAGAGGTTGTGAGTTGCTCATCTAGAAGTGTTCCCAAATTGATTTCTCTATCTAGACTTAACCATTTTTTGGAGGGGGGAATTCTTTCATACTTAGCCATTTTTCCAAGGCTAGTTTTTTGGCCTTTCAGCCTCTAAAATTTTGAAATTTTGGGGGTCCCAAATTTTGGTTCAACACTTAGTCAAATTTGTACTTGGAAAATTTTAGTGCAGGGGTCAGGGTTCAAATTATGGACCATTCCAGCATGATGAATTTTTTGCAAGAAAATAGAACTTCAGATCAGATGGATGCATAATTGGAGTTCATTTTGCAATGATTAAGGGTCTTCTATCAGTTACCACCTTGAGGAGAATCCCAGATGAAGATTCTAAGGGAGAACTCAGAGATCAAGAGGAAGACTCTAGTTACAAACAATGGAACTCTAACTCCTCTCTTTCTTCTTTCTTAATGAGTTTGACCTTATTTTCATAGGAAAATTGATTATAAGCAGCTCAAGGACCCATGCAAGTAGTTTAGTATTAGTTTAGAAATATTTTCCCTCAGCAAGCTTTAGTTTTAGTTAGTTTTTATTATTTTTAGAGCCTTTGATGCCATAGTTTTGGGGCTCAGAGTTTGTAGATCAGAACTTTATATATTGTCATCAAAACAATGTATTATGGTCATATTCTTGATGCAGTAAAGATCTATAATTGGTTCTTCATTCATGGTGTGATATTTTTTTCTATCTATGCGAAATTGATGAATGTGTGTTTTCTTATTCATTTTTTTCAAAGAGCCAACAATAGTTATTGTTTCTCGAATATGTGATTCTCTAAATTGGAGTTTGTTGTTGTTTATCTACCTTATTGTGATGAATGTATGGGAAAGATCATACTTTGGGATCAATGATAAATCCATCTTGTGTGTGCGCATATCTTGGTGGCTTCACGATTTGATAGGTTTTGAAAATCTTGCATGAGTAAATACGTTTTCTCTCCAAATGATTGTATCTATTGGGTATATAATTGTGACATGTTTTGATTTATATCTAGTGGGTTTGTTCCAAATCTCTCCATAATTCTATTCACAAGGAAGGATAAAAAATGGTTTATGTCCATTAGGATTTCATTTTCATCAATTTACTTCATTCTTGTTACCCTACTCCTTTAAAATTCTGTCATAAATTTGAAAGAAATCAGAACCATCTTTAGTTTTAAACACAAATTTGCATCGTTAGTGAAATTAAAATATTTGATAAATCGGAAAATACCCAAAGAAGTACTAAAGGTGTTTTGCAGTTTGACATCTTGAAAGTACTAGCAAAGGTCTCCTCATGAACATTCACATTTATCTTAAACTGAGTTATTGAGAAGGTTGTACCATGACCCCGAAGAACCTTGGGAATAACTTTGTTATTCTTTCAAGAGAGGAAATTGAATCTCAAGATCCTAGCAATTGACTTGTGTAAAAAAAATGCTCAATAGTAGGCTTAGGAGTAAACATAATGCTAAAAGATACCTAGAAGAGCCTTGCTAAAATAATCCTCTAGCCAGAAAAAATTCACCTAGTAGGTGCCAATAAATATGGAATCAAGCCATTTGGGACACTGATAGCACAAAAGATAACAGTTAAGACCTAATAGTACCTCTTGAATTTGTGCTCATACCATTGTAGAAGAAATAGTATGATGCATTACTTAGGAGAGGATGATTGGTAGTGTCCAAAGAAATCACAATTAAAAAAAGCGCAACATCCATTGGGAACAAGGGTCGCAAGTATGCAATAGATTTAAAGAACCAAGCTATGAATGATGAAGAAACTTGCTTAGATTTGTTAGATTTAGATTTTGGAGGGGGGTAGATAGAGTCAATGTTAGATGGAGCTAAAAAAAAAAAGAATTTTGGAGTTAGAGTCATGCTTGAAGGATGAAACAAATTCTCTTTGTAGCCTATTTCTTTAGCAAATGGAGGTCTATGACATATTTCCATCAACATGTAATTTTAGTGAAGCAAAAAGTCTCGATGATGAGGAAATGATGAATTCACTTAAAATTATGGACAAATACATCTCACAGTACAAAGAGATGAATATGCAATATGGAGCATAAAATTGATTACAAGAAAAGAAAGAGAAAATGAGGATGGATTCTCATTGGAATTCTATTTCACTCGTGACTATATTAACATTTTTCACTTTTCACAACCTTGTGATTTTCATTCTTGGCATTTGCAACCTATTTCACTCTCAATGACAAGAAGGTTAGTAGATGTTTGAAGAACTATGAAGCATATTATCTCACATTCACTGGGATGGGGTATTTGTTGATGTTTATTTATGAAATAGTTTACATTGTTATGTGAATAAAGAGCTAGTGAGCTCATTG
This sequence comes from Thuja plicata, assembly GCA_018584345.1. Lineage (NCBI taxonomy): Eukaryota > Viridiplantae > Streptophyta > Pinopsida > Cupressales > Cupressaceae > Thuja > Thuja plicata. The sequence goes on from MU226028.1 coordinate 1,752,168, forward strand.
GCGACCGAGCTTGGTGGAATGCTGCATTGACTGGAGGTAAGGAAAATGATTTTGACATGTGAGATTCTTTAAGTTTAAACAAGCTTTGGGAATTATTCCACATTCACTAGGAAATAGAATTTACAAGCATTTATATGCTAAAAAAATTGCATAGTGTTGTCAAGAAAAGAGCCAAGAGGTTCTTGGCGACTATGCTCGGATGGAGCATTGGTGACCATGTGCCTGAATGGTGGGTGATTTTGATGAAAAAAAGGTTTTAGTGGGGCCCGCAAGTGACTTGGAGAATGTGGCAGTGACACGTGGCAGCAAAGGAGCGTCGAGTGTGCATAGATTCCAAGGAAAAAAAGATCAATGATAGGTGTGGGATGGCGAGAAGATTAGTGGTAGGCGCAATGCCCTTATCCCAAAGATGTGCAAAAGATACCATCAAGGCATTGTGCCTGCATGATGTGTGATATGGTGATACTAGGGTGCTCTGTGGACGGTGATGTGGAAGGCTCGTAGTAGAGGCATGTTAGATGGGCACAAATCCTGAGGTAAAAATGAATGGTGGGTGCAATGAATTGAACAAAAGATGCTCAAAAGTTACCCATTAGGTCATCGCACCCAACTGACATGTGGTAGATTCATAGGGTAGCAGGCCCAGGTGATGTAGGCACCTAGATGGACTATGCAACCAGTGGTAGAGCGATGCATGGAAAAACTTGGTGGCTTTTGTGCAGAAAGGAGACCTATGTAGGATAAAGATTAATGTGAAAGATATGATAAAGATTAATATGCATATTTAAATAATAAGCATTTTTAGGGGCAGACTTTAATAATATCACTCAAAATTGCATAGAACATTGAAATAATGTTATTTTGCAAATATAAAAAACAATCACGGGAGGATGTTAAAGGAGTTTTAAAGGAAGATTAAAGAAGAAAATCATATCTAATTTTGGTTTGTGAAGAGGAGAAGATATTTGTAGAGATATTTTGGAAGGAGACATGTGTCAGTTAGAGTTGAAGTCTTGTTTTTCCCCTTCTATATCTTCTGGTCTTTTTCACTTAATGAGGGTTCCAATTCTCTTTCCTTGAGAGGCTCCAATGTTCTTGGCTCTAAGGGATTCCAGTTCTTTTGGTTCCATAGGAATATAGTTGATAGACTATACTAGTTTGTGTGAATATAGAATAGAAATTCTCTTGTTTTTTTGCAAATTATTGAAGTGGTGTGTTTTGTGTATATTGTATACAATAGTATGAATCTTCATACTTAATGAAAACATATAGATTCTTGTCTCTCCTTCATGTTTGTTTCTTGAGTTATTAATCTTCTCATTCATTGCATGGACTATATCTATGTGTGTGTCATTAGTCCTTAGTTATGAGCTAGGATTAGATTAAATGATTCTATGGATAAGACATTGATTCATTTGGTATGCATAAGGATCTCTTGTAAGAAGTATAGGTCTAGATTTGTTGTGTTTATGACTTGGAATCTTTGATAGTAGTTGGTTGTTGTATATTTTGTTTGTTTTGAAGTATTTCCCAATGGATAAGGCACTAATGAGAGATTAGTATTTCCATAGTGATGCATATATGGTTGGGTTTGGCAATGTTCTTCCCATTTAAAAATCAAAACCATTTCTAAAGATTTCTTAAGTTTTGTGGTTGTGGGTTGTTGTTTCTTCATGATATTTGAGGATCCACGAATGATTGGTTATCATTCAATTTTTTCGTATCATTATCTGTTGTTTAAATCCATAAGGAATTGTAAATAATTGTATCTTGAATTGAATTAGGTACACCTGCCTTGGTCTTGCATAGCCAAAAGTGCAGAGGGAAGTCTTGTCCCTATAGTTGGTCCAATTAGCTCAGATTTCCCTTATTTGGAATTAACCATTCTTCAAAATCTATCTCAAGGTATATTGGTGGCTTTCAAAGCATTAATGTTTTAAAACACCAACATATAGGAGGAAATATTAAGGATTCATCTTTATCATGAAAAGAGTGAGAATAGTTATTCTCCATGATAGGATTGATGTCATTAAGATTCATGTTGGTCTCATCTAGATTCCTAGGAAAGAAGGAGGATTTGAGATCAAAGGAACCCACGAGTCTAAGATTCTTCTATCCAGAATGCTATAGGTTGGAATCAAAGTGATGAAGGTCATACACATAGGAATGTAATGCAATTTGAAATTATAAATATGCAAAAGGAACAAGCACATTAACTATCAAATTTAAACTAGCTATGAGTGCACATAAATTAGATCTAAATGCAATATAATATAAATGCATACAAAGTAGATCTAAATAAAAATAAGGGGGGATAAAAAACACAAATAATAAGGAATCTATATAAATTTCAATAAAATAAATTGGGTGAACCCTCAAAGAGTGGGTTAGGATAGGAAGATTCACCCAAGATCTAAGGATTTTAATGTGGATGTGTGGATATCCTTTGTTAAATTAGGAATATCTCCAAAGACTTCAATGTCATACCCAAATAAGATTAGAAAAAACCAAATGAGATGGAGGGATGCTAATGCTAGAACTAGACTTGAAAATGTAGTTTGAAGATGAATTCCTTTACTGTTAAAGTGTGAATGATATGTAAAATGATATGCAAAACTATGAAAGGAAATGGAAACTATAATGAAGAACTGATTATTAATAGGATATGATATCAGATTTGAGGCATAAAAGAAAATGAAAGGTTAAAATAAAGAGAATGAACTCACATTGAAAGATAGGAGATGAAGAAAAAATTGTAAATTTGGAACAGACTGTTAGAAAACTATCATAATCGGAAGTCTTTCTGGATCTGAGACTCTAAGACTGGTATTTTCTAACCATAAAATTGACAGAGCCAAAGCACATTTCTGACTCAAGTTGCCCTTGTCCTCCAAATTCAGCCTTGTCTTGGAGGCATAAAAGCTGCTGGAATCTGTAGCTGACCTATCACTGGTTCTGAATCTTTAATTTCCCATATTGAAACTTGTAAATTTTCAACTGCACACAAGAAAAGGGGAAAATTATTGTGGAAAGGGGATTGCCTTAGGAAAACCCCTGCATAGGAATTAACCTTTATATAAAGTAAATGAAAACAAGATAAATAAAAGATTTACCTTGCATGAAAAAACCATCATGCATGGATGTAGAAATCAGTCAACTCCACAAGGATTCTTGAGATGTATGTCTTGAATGTAGAATCAAAGATGTCTTCACAAATATAATGGATCTACTCTTACCAATCCTAGATCTTCAAGGGATGTATGCTTCAAATCATGAAATGTACAGGAGAAATAGATTTTCTTGGTTGATTGAGAATTACTCCACAAGGCCACCATGGAAGAGAAAAACACATCAAGGAGAGAATATTTCCTTTGCATGAATGGAAGAATACTTGGAAATTTGGAGATCTTCAAATGCAACTTTTTCTTCAAATCTTGAATCAACCACCTTAGTTGCATAATTGAAATGCTTAAATATTTGATCTTGAATTTTAAATAATGTAGGTTTTTTCATATTGTGATATCAAAATGAGAGGATGAGGCCTCCTTTTATGCTCATTTTGGGATTCAAAATTTCCAGGATGACTTGACTAAGATTGGGGAATGAAAACCCCCCACAGAGGGCCCAAAGACCACTTAAACACAACCCCCAAGGATAAGGATGAATTCAATTAGCCTTGTCCAAGACAAGGCCAAGTTGAGTTAGCATTGTCTAGGAAAAGGGAAAATTGAGTCATCCTTGTCTCACATAAGTTGAATTCAAAGTGAATCCAAAACTTGGGAAGTGTGAAAAGTCTCAGGGAAAGAAAGCGGAAGATGCAGGAAATCAAGTATAAACACCTTCAGATCTAGGAATCACTAAAATGGGGTCTATTAGGTCCTAAAAGACATCTAATTAATGAGTGATAACTTTTTAGGATGGTGTAAAAAATAATGGAGGATGACCTTGAAGACGCATTTCCATCTATTTCTTATGGAGTTTTTCACGTTGAAGACATTAGGACTTACATACATTATAATTTTGAAGAATTGGGAGAATGAGTTATTACACAACAATTCAAAGAGGATTCTGTTGATGCCCAAAAATGCTAAATTAGATTTCCTATGGACTTGCCAATCCAATGCTTGAAAACCCAAGTGATTTGGCCAACTAACAAGTCACAACCAAAGCAAGGTTGGAACTTAAGTAATTCTGGCTCTACAAAACCAAGTTTGGTAGGCCTATAGCTTGACTTTATCCTTCAAGTTACAAGGATTTTTATAGCTGATAAGAAACACTTCAACCTTCTCTCTCAAGAATGGAAAGGAAATTGAAAGAAATCTAACTGAAAGCAATATATCATGAACTGCAAACTGAAATACTCTAAGTAATTGAAAGAATGTTTAGTAAATGTGTATGTAATTTGAAATGAATAGATATATAATATATCTTAAAACTATAAACAATGAGCTGAATAACTATAATCCAAATAATGATTAGACCAGTGCCTTATTCTACCATGGGTAATAGATTCAAGATCATTCCAATCTTATGTTCAACCTCAGAGACAATTTTACAAGAAAAATTATTGCTTCAAAGGTGTTATGGAATGTACATGCAACCTAAACCAAATTCAGAGATATTTCAAAAGGGTAATACTTCTTAGATGATATACCAATTGACTAAGGTCTCAATCAACATAATTTAACCATGCAAAATGAGAAAACCAATTGAAAATATAGACTATGAATCAAATAAGGAAGCATGCACACCAAACTATCACTTTGAAGAAGTTCTATTGGTTTATCTGAGGGACTAATTGTAAAATGATAATGAAATAATTACACATGTGAAATAAAAAGGACTTATCTTTATTAATTTTGAAAAAATAGTACATCCAGGTCCATGTTATACTTGTTGATTAAAAACTATCCAAATATGTGAAATTATATTATCTAGGTATTATCTTCTCTTTACATTTTACATTATGTATATATATGTGTTTGAGTGGCTTTCAGACCTCTTTAGGGTGAAAAGACACAACTCTTATTACAAATTATTTTGAAAAAACAATAAACTAACTAAAAAATAACAACCTAACGTTCGGATTTGGTTTTGGTATAAAATCCAAAACACCTTATGAAAAGCTAATATTTTTGCTAGAAATAGGAAATTTGATTTCCCAAACTGGGTCATTCTTAGATTTTTAAATTTTGACCATCTTCAGCCTCTGTCGGCATCATATTTGTAGCAGGTTGAAATTCCAGCAGTTTCTGAAGGCTTCGATTAGTTAGTTCTATTTATTTATGTCATAAAGCTTCCTTTCTTTGATTTTTAAGTATGGAGAAACTTTCTTATTTATAATAGATTAAGACTTCTAAATTCTCAAAATTTAGGGTACCACCAGTGGCTCTTTCTGGGGACGTATGCTCCCTGTGAGCATAACAAGATTCTAACTATCTCTGGAGAAGCAGACCAAGTATCCACACTTAATCTGATGCAAAGTGAAATTGGGTGGCCCTAGTCCCCCCCCAAAAAAGTAAACACTGATACTTTTCTCTATCAAACACATAATTTTGATCATGTACTACTTTGGATCTCCCGAATATGATTCCACCATTCTTAAGGACAATATTCATTACTTTATTAGCATGCCTTGACTTTTGTTTACCCTTAGAAAATTCAGCAGATGCACTGTAGTCCTTGCTAAATAGAAGATCCCCATGCATTTGATCAACCCTACAAGTAACTAGATTAAGTTCTTATGCTTGGATTCCTTTATGTACACAATCTTCTCTATACTCAAGATGTTGTTTCTCTTCACAAAAAGGATTTAGAGATAATTCACGTTCAGGAACTTCCTTCTTATCAAGAATTTGATCAGATAGGATACTCAAATAATTTTCAGAACTAATCTTCAACATATTCTCTTTATTATGTTTGTTTGATTCCATCTCATCTTCACATATTTGATACAACTTCTTCTCATAGGATGAAATAATGTATGTCTCACTTTCTGAATATAGTTTCCCATACATATTTTAAGTTCCATCATCTTCAAAATGATCACTAGGCCCATTGTCTTTATCATGATGTTGATGGACATGATTGCATAGAAAATATTCTTCAAATAATGGATTCAAGGATATAGATAAATCAGGCATATCTTGTTAGTAATAACTAAGAGGGGGGGGGGGG